>CAHIKZ030001296.1:0-145000 GCA_903632075.3 Acanthosepion pharaonis | reverse complement strand
CTGTCCAGGGCCACAATCTCTAGTCACACTCGTAATCACACTCCCCATAAAGTAGCACTGAATATACATTTGACAGTCGCTTGGATGTTCTCGGTAGCCAACACCATTTACCAAACGACATTTTTCACAGATATCTAAAATATATATATATATATATATATATATAATTAAAAACCGAAATTTTGACAAAAAATGCAATATTTGTCAAGAAACGGTTAAATTAATGATAAAGTATTCAATAAAATTTCAAAAAACGAAAATGTAGCGCAATTTAAGACATAAATTTGTTAGAAAACCAACCTTCCTGCTATTGCGGTTTCTACCAATTTGGTGTGCAATCATGCTAGACAGGTCCTCCCAGCAAACTATGAACCTGGGTAGGAATATTTATATTAAATAATTTTCCCATCTTCTTTAGTTCTTTCCTCCTATCCGTTATCAGCGGTATGTTCGTGTATATAAGAGTGTCTTGGTATAGAATATTCAATTTACTGCCTGACGATACCAAATTAATAGAAACCGCGGTAACAGGAAGGTTAGTTTTCTAAAAATATAATTGTAATTGTGTAACAAAAACATGTTAAAAATCACTACGCAATAGCTTTCGTGTACATTTTCAGGCAATGGCAAATAACTGGTGAGTAAACGATTATTTTTCAGTAAAGAAAATTATATATCGTTATACATATATAGAAATGTATGTATATATACATTTTTTTCTGTTTACACGTTATTTTTATAGATACAAATATTGAAGTAAATGCTATGTTTATAACAAACTGTATTACGGAATCGTCATTTGGGTTGACGTGCTATACCATTTAGCTACAGAAGAAGCGCTTAGCTAGCAAAGATAAATTGTCCATTTTATATATTTTATATATATATATATATATATATATATATATATATATATATATATATATATATATATATATATAGTTTAATGAAAACAGAAATTAAATCATTTTGC
The DNA here is from genome assembly GCA_903632075.3 of Acanthosepion pharaonis. Classification (NCBI taxonomy): domain Eukaryota; kingdom Metazoa; phylum Mollusca; class Cephalopoda; order Sepiida; family Sepiidae; genus Acanthosepion; species Acanthosepion pharaonis. Next base: position 144,027 of record CAHIKZ030001296.1, on the reverse strand, counting down.
TTCAACTTAATGTATTACTTTATCAGATGATGATAATTACAAAAATCCTTATCTTATTTTTTAACATTTAAATCAGCAAAATTTTTTGAAATGTATTTATTAAATAATAATATCATTTTCAGTTCGCATATCCACTTTTCAAACCTGTTTTATTTATTTTGTAAGAAACTTTGGCACTGCGTGTATATAAATAAGTAAGTCTACATAAAATGCGTTTAAGTGTTTCCTTATCACACATATACACATAGAGATGCATGCACATATACACGAATGTCCAGTTACCGTTACGTAACTTCCAATGTATGATGAAGGTATTCTAAATTTTTATAAAAATTATAAAGTTATCTATTTATTACTTGTTTAGTGAGATAAAAAAAAATTTGCTTACTTGATGGTAGACTGTAATATTTGGTCTGCTTGATTAATCTGATTATGTTCATTGTTGGCGCATGCGTAGTTATGGTTGTTGGAGCGGCAGTTGTAGTAAAGGCGGTGGTAGTTGGCGTAATTACTGCAGAAAAAATTATTTTTGTATAATTTGTAAATTATGACAAAATTTATGGCAGTTTTAATTTGAAGATGCATTACTTCAGCTGAGGTCATAATTATTTTCTGCGATATGGCTTATAAATTCGTACAGAAATAGATAACAAGAGCATAAATATATGAATGAAAAAACACATTCTAAAGCTGGCGACAGAGAGACAGAAAGATCTAATTAAAGATAGATTAAATAAAAGATGGGGTTGAAGGTGAACGAAAAAGGATAACTAATGAAGAACCTCAAAATGTTGATAGAAAGACCTAAGAGGATGTGAAGACAAATATATGAACATTAGGTTGAGATTAATTTACAAATATTGTAATTGAGATGAATGCCTTTCTAACTTCCTCAATGTCAGGAGATTTTTTAATATTAATACAAATGAAATATTCACTAACTCTTCACATTAAACCCAAAGGTTAATGATGACCAGACAAGATATTTTAGCAGACACGCAAATTAATTAATTTAATTTTTAAAAAGTCAAAAATAAATGTGAGATAAATTACTAAATATGTATATTTATAAAAGCCATATTATATCGATTTTTGTTCGATGAGTGGACTGAAAGTAAGCATTTTCTCTCCAATAAATAACTCTCGCGAATTCTATGTAAAGATGTGGCTTAGAAGTTGGAAAATAAGGAAATTTGTTAATCCAGAATCTATCCGATGCACTATACAATATTTTATTATATAAGTCAATATTTTAGCAATAAAATGAATATTAACCAACCGATGTTAGTAAAAAATTCAGAATAAACTACTGACAATTATTCCGTGGGAATTTCATGTTATAATATCTGTTTTTCTGAAAAATATTTACAATAACATATTTGTTGGTAAGAGTCTTGTTTACAGACCAATCCTTTTCGCAGATCTGTCATTGATTGCTGCTGACAAGCCGTTTTTATTGCTATTTGACAGCCAGTGTCGACTCACGAATCCTATGTTTTTCACGGGAACGTACACGGTAACTCATGCTCTGACCTATTTCCAGGTCATTTGGTGTTCAACCGCGTGGACGTCGGAGAGAGCACATCACGTAACTTATCATATCCAATCAGGTTCCATAAAACACATTTAATTTTGGATCTGTGTTTTGTAAAGAATCGTAAAGTGTTTTCGTATCTATTGATTTTAGTAGGATTTATTCGTAGGTGTCCCTTACCTGTTTATGTTTTGTGCTTCACTTATTGGCTATAAAATATAGAAGTTTATACCCTATAAAACTATCGCCTTTAAGTAAACATCATATAGAGAAAAATATAAGTTGAATGAAAAGGTACATTTTAAATGTAGAGATGCATTAGATGGACCTGATGACTGAGGAGGCGGAATAATGCTTTTGGATAGTATTGTAGTCAGTAATATTATAGATTCCTTCAAAGTTGCTGATGGTGTCATGATAAATAATTGTAAGTTACCTGGCAATGAATGAAAGAATAAGTTTAAATGAAAGAATATTTTCACGCGAGACAATGCTCTTTCATATTCAAATAGACTATTGCCCGCATTTAATAATTTTGTTTCAAAGACACCAACTTAATGTCTCATCAAATGTTAACTAAATAGACAACTTGTAAAATATAAACCATCATTAAAACATATGTATATGAGACTGGAATATTTAAGCAAAAAAAAAAACCCTGAAAAGTAATTCCATAGTCAAAACATTTGCAAGGTTAAACCAATGAAAGAAAAACTAGTGATGCCCATATTAACATAGAAAATAATTTATTCTGACATATAGGATATTGTGTTAATTAAGTATATGTTTTCATGGTGTAGATCCTTTGGATTTATTTATGAATAAAACTGTGTTGTAGTTTGCATAATAAAAACTGACACCCCAGAGAAGTTTGTTTTATTTTTAATAAGGATGGTTATTATGAGTTGAAACTCACATGGTATATTGATCTTATAAACATACGTGTATCCTGAAAAGTTTACCAGTTAATACCAATTCTATTTCAAAGCATTGACTTGCAGAATAAAATCTGACATAATGTAGAAAATAGCAAACCGATAGAATAAAAATAAATATAAATTCTTATGACTTAATAACTATAACAAGTCATTCAATCCGAGCGAGAAGACAGAATCTAATAATTGCAAACGAAGTAAGGAAGATCTGTCAGATTTCATGCGTCACGATTCCAGCAGACTATAACATGAGATTAAATAAATATTCGAATCTTACAAAAGAATTATTGTAGAATATGAAGTAATAATAGAACCTATAGTTATTGAACGTTCGAAAACATCGCCAAAAGGCTTACGAAAAAGATTGAAAAAATTCAAAAAAGACATTATTGAGATAGGTCTGCGAAGATTTATTGCCATTTAATCAGTAACAATAACTAGCAAATACGACTAGTGAGAAAATTCACACACACACACACACACACACATACATAAATAAATACATACATAAATACATACAAACATACTTACACATGCATAAGAACGCCTCCCTCCACACACATATACATAAAATTTATACTCACGCGTGCAAACTTCTCTCGCCAACTTGTATGTCAATTTTTGCAGTTCATGAAAACCGTCCACTGTCCGAACTTTGCCATAAGTGGCGATATCACGCAATTCGTTTTTGTCTATTAACTGTCCAACGCCAACAGCAAATATTGTTATTCCTTCTTGGTGAGCAAGACGTGCCTGGATAGTGGTCAATGAATAATTCTTTGAACGCCCATCAGTAATAACGATTGCAACTTTGGGCACTTCCGGTCGTGAATGCATAGCGACCATTTCCCTCATACTTTGAATGCCTCTTGCCGTGTTTGTCCCGAACATTTCATGGGGGAGATCGTGTATGGCGGCATACAGGGATGAGCGATTCGCAATAGAACCCAGATTGATCACTCCTGACACATTTGAACTATAGATGACAGCTCCGAACATAGCTGCCATCTGGTGAATCTGGAATCCAGACATGAAATTAATGACAAACATCTTCATCTGTTCCATCCTTGGAATGTCGATACTGTCTGAACCATCCAGGACAAAAATGACGTCCACTAGATGGCGGCAAACTGAAATAATAATAATAATAATAATAATAGCAACAACAACAATAATAATAATAATAATAATAATAATGGTAACAATAATGATATTCATGTTTTGATAATGACCGATATCGAATAATAGGATTTTATGAATGAAATATATAAATGAGCAATATAATACATAATATATAAATAATGATCATTAGCATAAATTTCCAGAAGTGTTCAAATAAAAAGAAAAAGGTTTCTTCCTTTCAGACTGCCTTAATCCCTCTGAGATCTAACTACAGAGCCCTCTAAAGGAGTATAGGCACTTGGCCTGAAGATCGGTTTGATTTGAGGTGTGATAGAAGTCATCATACAGTGTTGATTCTTATGTGTACATTGCCTATATCTATTAACACTAATTTAAATACAGTGACATGAGTTTACTAAATTCTGTATTAATTACTTTTTAAAAATATAAAAATGGTCCGGAAATGCTGTCTCAATCATAATTGTTGTATCAAGCTATTCAGAAAATAATTCTATTGGATTTTTTATTTTATTTTTTGCAAATAATTCCTTCAGGATGAAGATGATCAAGGCTCTCTACAACTTCTTAATGGATAGCGGTTCAGCAATGATAAATTGGAGAGCCGAATTCGGGTTCATTACATTCAGTTACGCACAAATGTCCTCGAGAAAGATATGAATTCATTTCCTCTCCCTGTTATGAGTTAAATAGGAAAATGTGAAAAACCATTGTTATTCTAAAAAAATTGTGAGCGGAATATTCACTCGCAAAAAACGAATTGTTTTTACAATCCAAAATATGGTTTGGCTTTAAATAACCCACAAGGGATAAGCCGAAAAAAAAAAATAATCACTGGCGATAAATATTTGAGTATATAAAACCCAGCTCGTTTAGTATTTATATCAATCCGTCTTTGTCAGTTGGGAGTTGACCATTAACAATGCAAAGACATACTGATATGTCAAAAGTCATGAAAAGGTAATGGGAGAAGACACCACTGTGCCGTGATGTCCTGGAAATACCCAGAATTATATCAGTTGTGCTCTGACATCTGATAAATAAGTATGAACACCAGTTAAGCTGTTTATGGTAAGATAACATTAGAGTGTGAACTTGGTATGGTAGGGAATGCCAGGTGGATAGGACATTCCATTTCTGAAATTGTGGGGACATTTGACATTCCACGATCTAAGATGACATGTGTGTACTGGCAATGCCTGATGAATGACATTACCACTCACTGTAGACAGCTCAATAACCAACTTTTGATCTTTAATGAACATGACACGCGATGTCTGGCTAGAATTGTCTATGATAACAAATAAGTGACACTGGCTCAAGCCACATCCACAATCAATTTCTGAAGGTACCAGGCGCATATTCAGCGGGTTAATTCAGCGATCTTTATCTTCCATGTGATATGCGAGCAGATCACTGTTAACCTCACTATACTGGACATCTGGGTCCGTGACATCGTTAATTGGTGGGCTTTGGGTGTCTGAAAACGTGAACACCACCACATGTGAACCCAACAGTGAACCTAAGGCACCTGGCAGGTTGGTAATTTCTCTATAATGGTGTGTAGTGTGTCCACGTGGCCCGCTTACCCAACAAATCATATTGACTGGTGGAAGCTTCGTTAATAACAGTTGTGTTACCATTTGTTCCCATTCCTGGATTCTCTGTACCGCAACCTGTTTCAGGTGGATAATGCACCGTGTCATTGGAGTCATGCTGCCTAGAAATGGTTTGAGAAGCATTCTAGAGACTTACAAGGAATAGTGTAGCTACCATGTTTCTCCGACATGGGTCCAATCAACCATTTATGGGATGTCCACAAGACCTGCACCTAAAAATATCAGGGAACTGTGGACAGCTATCGAAAAGACAAGGCTCAACACTGTCCAGAGATCTTCCGAACACTAGTAGAATCGATACGATGTTGCTACGTCTCGCCGAGCAAAGACGGAAGCGGGGACAAGGGCGGGGAAGAGCGGGTCAAGGGTGGTGGTACTACTACATGATGATAGGCACCTATCGCATATCTTTTGGCACGTTTATGTATTTCATGAATTTATTAACGAATACTCTTTTATTTATCATATACAGGATAACTTTTTGCTAGGATTGTCCAGTAAGACATCGCCATGAAAATTTGGATCCTATTCGCTCTTTTCTGAAAAAATAGTAATAGTTAATTAAATAATGAAATGTAAACCTATTTAATCATAAATTAAGCGAACGAAAACGATAAAAATAAAAAAGAAGTATTTCACTCACATACACAATCAGAAAAATCACTTAACGTATGACGTTCGCCTTGAAAATGTCAAATTCCCACGTGCAAAACTGTAACCTAAAACTTATACATAACTTATAGATAGATACAGACACACACACACGCATACACAAACGCATACATACACACACACATATATATATATATATATATATATATATATACTTACTCACTGAGTGCTTTGCATGAACCACAAATTTCGCCTGTTCTTTTGCGTTGTATTCTGCGGCATAGTTATTTTTACCATCGTTGTTTGTTACATCTACAGTCCTAGGAATATTTAAATCGCCACCTGTCATTTTATTCGAAGGATCGATTTCATTTTTATCGGAGAAAATGTATCGAAAATGGGATTTATTTCCGAATATTGGTTTAACAACTTGCTTCTTAGAATGAATTTGACCTTGTAGATTGTTTCCATTGTCCAAAGCATTCCAATTAAAAACGAATTGCTGCTGAAATGTGGGTGTGAGAAACTCTTCTTTAACAACTGAACTAACCTGGCCGGTTCCTTGAGTTTCAGTAGCTAATGATTTTCGGTCATTTTTAAAAATTACTTGACGATTTCTTACTTCTTTTCTTTTGTTTATACTGCTTGCAGAACTAAGTTTGACGTTGAGAACATTAATTCTTTGTTTCTCTGAAATGAAACCATTTCTTTCTATTCCTTTTCCCCCTCCTATTTTCTTACTTCTTTGGTTCATGCCTTTAATTTTGGTAGGGAACCTTTCCAAATTGGATTTTTCATTCAAAGATTTTTCATTGGTTGTAACTTTTTCTTTACTTCCAAAAACAGAAACCGATTTTTTTCTCTCAGATGACGACTTTGAGCTCAAATTTATACTATGAACAAAAGTGTTGGTTGTATTCTCTCCTGAACTGTTCCCAGAACTAAATCCAAAACTGGAAAATGTATCTTTTGTTTCTTCTGTAATGAAAGGGCTGCTACCAAAATTTAAACTGGTATTCCTTACTGAGTTGAATTTAACTCTTTCGACAGACACCTTATCTTTGTTTTTTGCTGAGGCACTCTTTAATTGCAATGTCTTACCTTCTACTGAAATATTCATGTTTTTTCCCTTACTAAAGATTTTTTGCCACATAAAGTCTTTCCTTTTCATTGAAGGTGTATTTGATCCCAATTTTATGCTATGAATAAATACATTTGTGATTGGTTGAGTTTTTGTTTCATTTGTCAACGTGTTGGTAATTTTAACAAGCCGACTTTTTGTTCTCTTCTGCATTAATGTATTGTTATTTTTATCTATGGAACTTGCATTGAATCCCATAAAAGAGTTTCCCGAACCTAAATGTATATTGTGAACTAATAAGCTTGGTCTTTTCTTAATAGATCTACTATCAGAATTTATTTGTTTCGCTGAAGTAGGTGCTGTGTTAGAATTGTTTTTTTGTTGACCAAAATAATATTTTGTGATTTGCTTTATCATTGGAGCTCCGATCAAAGATTCATGCTTTACAGAATTTTTACGTAAGTCTTGATTTTCTACGTTCCTATTTTTAATCTTTGAGCCAAGATTTATGTTATGTACTAAAACAGAGCTACTTACAGAATTTAGTTGCTCCTTTTCATTTGATTTTCTTTTAAAATGGCCCTCAAAAATGGAATTCGTTTGCTCCGTCAACTTTGGAGAACTAACATCTTTCACCAATTTTCCCATTGTTTTTTCCATTGAACTGTTGTCAGATATAAATCCATTCTCTTTCAATGGGCTACTTTCAAAAATCTTTTTCCTTCCTTTTGCCGAGTAATCTCCTGATCCCAACTTTATATTTTTAACAAATACATTATTTTTTTCTATAATGAAGCTGTTCTTCGGAACTGGTTCAAAAGTAAATATTTCTTTTGCTGGGAGAGTCACTAGTGCATTTTCAAAATTCACCTTCTTAGTTGAATTAATTCCAGCTGTTTCGCGTTTAATTCCATTTTCTCTATGGTTCAATTTGCCAAATCGTTTCCTAACGGATTCACTATTAAGGCTTAATCCAAATCTTTTTAATGATCTACTCTCAAAAGTTGATTTTTTGTTTTCCATTGCAGAACTTTCTGAACCGAGATTTATATTGTGGATAAAAACGTTGTTCTTCTTTCCTTTAAACAATCGACTTTGTGAATTGGGTACAAATCCAAATGTTTCTTTTCCTAGAACCGTTTCCATTCCTTTATTAAATTGAGAATCAGAATTCATAGTAACACTTCTCAGCTTACTTTGGTTTAAGCTATCGTTTGAATCTGATTTAACCCCAAAGATGAAAGCTTGGCTTTTCCATCGATTTTTCAAATTGTTTCTGGAAGTTGTGTTAGTATTATGAGCAGATATAACACGACCATTTCCAGCTAAACTTTTCTGTGAATTAAGATTTGTTTCTCCGGCCAAAATAGTCCTTTTTGCGGCAATTTTCGAACGGCTTTGTGATATTATAGAACCTGGAACCTCTGCACTATTTCCTGAGCCAAGCATTAGATTTTTTATAATTACTCCGCGACTTCTTCCGTCTACATTTCGTTCATGATTTGTCTTAACCGCAAGATTTGGCAAGTTGCCGGGTATTTTAATCGAATAATTCTTTTTCTTAGTGATTCCAGGCCAAATTTTGTGGATTACGCCAGAGAAATTTGCCGATGTGCCACTCAAAATGGCACTGATATTTGGTAACTTTTTTCCGAGCTCACTATGGATTAAATTCTCTGGATTTATCTCCCTCTGGTTCAACAGAGCTGTTTTGTTGCTTGACACCCCAGAAATTATAGGTAATTTTTTCAGACTTTCTCCCGAAATATCTTTACCCTTTCCAAAATAATATATTTTAGATGATTTTTTGTTGTCAGTTGCGCCTACAGACCTTGCATACCCAGATCCATCAATTGATTCTGTAGAATCATCAAATTCTTCTGAACTGAAAGAACTTTCGACATTCTCAACAAATGATGACTTTTTAGAGAATCGGTTTCGGCCTTTACTAGAAAATAATAAATTACTTTGATCTCCGAATCTAGGCAAGGTTTCTTCTCGTACGAAATGCTGAATGCCGGTAATGGGTTCGCCAGAATCTTTTGGAACACCAAAAAACAGCAACTCTGCATCATTTAACTCCTTTAAACCTAAAGAAAAATTATAGTCTCGTCCAACATTTTTTACAAGATCTATATTCTTCTGTTCTTTAGGGTTTTGGTGAGAATCTGCAACTTGAAATGTGTGTGCTTTCTGTGTTAGAAAACCTATTTGATTATTTTGGCCATTTTGAAATGCTCTTGTATTGGTCTTTGAATTCTTGTTTAAACTTGCATTTATTCTCTGGATAGTTTTACGTTCGTCATCATCGTCAATAAAAAACGAGACAATGCTCGCAGGTTCTCTATTCGAAACCCGTTTCCAGTAAATTTGTTGCACTGCTGGGAATTGAGATTCTTGTTTGAAACTAGATTTTTCTTGATGCGCCGACTTAAACTGTGTTTCAGTTCTTTGCGAATTAAAGTTGTAAAACTTTCCTCTCTTTCCATTTGTATTTTGCTTGTTTAAACCTCGAAAAAAAGTTGATGCATCTATTTCATTATTCATTTCTCCACTGTCGTCATTAAGAAAATCTTGTGCCAAATTCGCCACATTTTTTGCGAACGGAGGTTGATTCAGAGAGTTAATACATTGACCGACAGATAATATGAAGAAGACAGTTTGAAATGTTGAATATTTAGTCTTGCCCATTATATATTTCCTCTGCAAAATACAAAATATAAATGTATTGGATGCATTTTGAACACAAGGCCTCAGTATAGAATTGAACAATAAGAGAACTGAGTAATTCCAATAGGTTAATCGAACATCATATACCGAGAAGCTGTTTGAGAAAATAGTCAATGCAAATGTGACACAAAAAACATCGATGTACCAGAAATGATTCTATTATTATTTTCGTTGTTGCTATTCAATTTTCCTTATTAATTTTCGAAGCTTTCGTTCAGATGAAAGTGATTCAAAGGCCTAAAAACATTAGATTTGATTAAAACATGAGAAGTGGTTGCTAAGTTTAGTTTAATCTGGCACAACAAGTTTTCCACAATTGTTTGAACACTCGGTGTGGATCGAACTCTCTAAAAACAAGCACATTGATATTTAATTAATTAAGTCGGACATATGACCACAAGTGTTGCACACTCTGTGGGGATCAAACTAACTAAAGTAGTAATGACCTGTAAAACTAGCTTCTGGGGTGTGCTGAATGATTAAAAGCAAATAATAGTAATGTTTTTCATTAATTAAAGCGTTGGTTGAACTAATCCAGTGATTTGACCCAAAGAATTGGGAGTTCAATACCTGGCCACAGCAGAGGCAAAGAAAAAAAACTCGGAGAGTTGAGTTACTAAAGTGAAATAACTGAAACTGAGATATCCAGAAAAGGTATGGCACGTGGAACTATAAGACTCTACCCCGGGTACAACGGCCGAAACGTCATGAATATGACAATGAAGATGAGGACAACAGTTCGAACAATGTAAATTGTATAAATAGTTACAATACCTCATCTCAGAAATACAGACAGTAAAAATTATGATACCTTAATAAACGCATCCAAAATAACAACTTGTTATTCTGGAAAATATAAATAAATTGGATTAGATCGCATTAATGCTAATTACCCAATGATATTTCCACATTTTAAAATAATTTCGATAATATAATGATTTTCAGTTCTTATAAACACAATGGGAATCACTTCGATAACATAGACATTAGAATAACAGATCAAAGAAAGTAATGTGACTCACAATCCGATTAACTTAGAACCCTAGATAACAAGAGAACCATGATTAAACATCGGAAAATCTCAATCTTTGTCGAAATGTTTTTTTTTCAGTTTTAATTTAAGCGAATTCAAATTTGTGGCTAGCGATTTAAAAGTAATGACTGACAATCATTTTAGCGATTCAAAAATAATGGGATGACTAACATTAATTTCTAATCATTTTAGGTATTTCAAACAAAGTATACATTTTTTTATTTCTATCAATTCCGCTTTCTCTTGTTTTTTTTTTAATTAGTGATCATTTTTGTTCTTGAATTAGACGACGTGATGACAGTTCAAATAATACTTTTCCTGTTCTTCAGAAAAATCTTTTGTATTGATTTCCTGCACAGTCAATATCCAATATTTGTTTATGTTTATTTATATAGTTCAGTTCATTAATGAGAGAAATCGATTCGAAATTTTAGGAAGTTTTAATCTCACCATTATGTTCAACTTCACGTTTCTTCTAAAGTGCAAGACAAAAATGATTTTGACTGAAAAAAAGTTAAATGTTAACATAAGCATAAATATAAAATTGAAATTAACTGACAATTATTAAGTGATGATGAGGAATTTTTCAAGATTCTGAATTTAGGTAGACAAACAACCTGTTTTATATTTCCAAATATTTTCAGAAGTTAAAATTCGGATGAAGGTGATATCTATCTGCAGTGAAAGCAGTGTTAATATTCAGTCTTCGTTTGTACTAACTACAAGGGTCTAACTATTATATGCAACTTCATGAGTTTAACCTGAGACAAACTCGCTGGTGCATTTTCGTTAAAATAAGTAAGAATCAATATCTGTCTATATCTCTGAGATGAGGTATTATGATTACTTACATTATTTACATTATTATAGCCTTCTTCAGGTGATTGTAATTTCGAACCGAACCCTTTATTTTATACTTGCGGACACATGGCCCAGTGAGTAAAGACATTAGTTAGATCCAGTGACTAGACGCAATTAGTTGTGAGTTCAATACCAGGCCACAGCAGTGGTGAACCAAACTTGGAGAGTTGTGTTAAAGGGAAATAACTGAGACATCCAGAAGAGACCTGGCACGTGGAACTAGAACAATCTACCCCGGTGGACGAAATAAAGAGTTCAGTTCGAAATGACTTGAAGAAAGCCGGGGCGTACAACGGCCGAAACGTTGTGAATGAAGATGAGGATAACAGTCCGAATAATGTAAATAATGTAAGTAATGTAAGAATCAAGTCCGACACATTCGATGACCTATCAAAAATTAAATTTGCATTTCTCTCTCAAATTGTTGCACAACTTAAATAGTATGATCGGGATTGTAAAAAATGTACCCATGAGTACATATTTGTGATTATGCAAATACGTACATATTTTATCTTAATTTAATCAAAAGTATTGATTGACATGACTCAAGCCAAGTCTTTCCAAAACAGAAACCATCGAATTGGAATGAAAGCAGTGGTTGCACATACGCTGAATCCATGATAAAGATTTTCAGGATGTGGAATTTGTAAATACTAAACATTTCAAATACCTCTTGTATGGATCAGTTCTTCTAACAAATTTAGTATAGGAGATAAGGAGATTGAACACAGGTAGGAATAGTTTCTCCCAATACCACAAATTGCTACAAAATCAAAATATTAACACAAAAACGTTGAGTCATGTTCTTAAATAGCCTCGTCAGATTGAAACTTTCATATGGATGTCATGAATGGTGCCAGACCCATTCAGAAATATTTAACCTGTCATCTCTATACAACCGCTTTCTCAGATCAACGATTACAAATGGCTTCGAGGGAATAAAGCCTATAGGTCTCAGCAAGAACCAGACTTTCTCGAAGAACATGGATTGGTGCTACAGAATCACAAAAGAACTGTACAAAATGACAGAAACCATATCACTTGAGGACATTCAACAACAGCAACAACTAAGATGGATAACACATGTAACTCGGAGAGAAAATAATGACATAAGATGTTGACATTCTATACCACTACAAATAAAAGATTAGGAAGGAAATCACTATCAATAGTAGGACCGTTCTACATCTATAAATGCATTTAAATACTTGTAAATTTTTCGAAAACTACAAAGTAAAGATATGACTAAGTTTCAGGCCAATTTTCAAGCTGAAAATGAAGTTAACACACTGTATACATCATAAGCATTTAAAAATATCTACCGACTGAAATATTACCAGAGTTTAAACAGAGAAACAAACATATTAGTTCGAAAAATCAAATTTAACCCAGTATTTTAAAAATAGCTCAACTTTAGTTAAATCTGTCGAAAACTAATAAGTTTTTAAATGTTCTTTGAGATTTTTTCCAGAAAGTTTACCATTTAGGAATTACTAATTTTCCAAGAGAATCTCTCAGAAAAATAACCTTTTGTTTTCCTCATTAAGTCTATATAACATGTCTCACAAAAAATTCAACACATATCAAGAAACTCGTATCTCTCTTCTATCAGCTCTGTGGTCATTTATTCACTCTTCGCCTGTCCTGCGCATCATATGTGATGCGTAGGACATGTGATTTCCATGTCCGTGCATCATATGTGGTGTACACGAGCCATGATTGATGAGTGGTAAAACTAAGGACGTTAAAAGAAAAGAGTCTATTATTGGGGTGGACGTCTGAGGAAAGGACTAATATAATATTTTGTGCATCATATATGACCACAGGATGCTTGACTGATAATGTAAGGTCTCAAATAAAAGACATCTATTTATCAACTTTATTGAAATGATTATAACATTTTCATCACGTGATGCACAGAACGTAGCGTAAAAAGCTTATGATTTGCACGTTTTGTGCATTACATGTGATGCACATGTTTTTATTATGTGAAGCACTATATATTAGCACATTCTATTTGCCAAATAAGCTTAGTTTCCTAAAAAACAAGCATAAACATTTGGATAGTACACATGAAAATGCCCTGGACAGGAAAAGGGTTATGTCGTTTATATTATTATTTTAACTGGATTTCGATCTTTTGCTTTAGTGATGATGATAATAATGCAAACTAAACACGATTCTTGAATTGTACATAACACTGACTCACTTATGTGTAAATATCAATGTTTGAATTTGTCGAAGATCAGTAAAGAAGCCTTAAAACATCCAAGACAAATTTATATATTAATAGCATTTTCGAAAATACGTAAATGGTATATGAAAACAAAATAGTCAATCTAATTGAATAGTCGCTGTAAATGAATAACTTACCTTACTTGCTGCTTCGAATAAATAAATAACGCCAGCATATGAACATAAACAGTGTTGATATGTTTAAGATTTCCTGAATTGGTCTTTTCTTTCTGCACGCGCTTGTTTTTAAATAGAATCCAAGACTTAGGGTGGAAGGTAGAGGGAAGGAGAGAAAGGTAAAAAAGGCAAGGCTATCTTGATTGGGATTGTCTGCCTATGGCGAATAGCTATGACGTAAAAGGCTCACGGGATATCTCTATCAACTCTACTGGTACCTGTTGCATCAGAAGGTAGTTAAAAAATAAATAATTAAAAAGTAGTTGAACTGTCGAACAATTTCAAAGAAAGTAATAATTTATCATGGGAGACTTTTTCTTTAATTTCGTCAATTTTTCGTTGCAGCACCGGTTCAGGCTGCTTGTGTGTGTGCGCGCGCGTCACCTATAATAAACTGATGGGGGCTCATAAATGAGTGATCATGACATAGAAGGAATTAGGAAAAATATAAACGGATCAGGACCTAAAGAACGACAAGAAAAAGACAAAGTTTACGGGGGCTAGAAATAATGAAAAAGAAAAGATGTAAAAGACATTTTGTAATAACTTTGAATATATTATACCTTGCCCAGCGATGACCTTTCTTGTGTCTTATCAAAAAAATAATAAGAAATAAAACCACAGAAACGAATAAAACAAGTTTTCTCTTTACAAACACGTCGATTAGTAAGAATAAAGTAGTTTGACTGTCATCTTTTATTGTATCATTTCTCTGAGAAGTTTTATTTCTTTCCCTTTCTAGTTTATATCATTGAGACGTTTATCTTTCTATTAAGGTCTCATTTACATGCTTTGTCAACTTAATCGTAAGAAATGCACTTAAATCAATGGCATTTAGAAGTTGTTTTCCTATTTAAAAGGTTTTTTTCTGACTTAAAAATCACTGATTTACCTAACGCTTGTTGTTATTGGTTTGATTTGATTAATGAGTTGAAGAATTTTAATAAAAGATTGATTATGTAATCATTCTTTTGGACAGGTTATTTTAATCATAATGCCCCCCCCACACACACACACACACACAATCCTTCCCCAAACATTTATCACTTTTGGCAACTTTGTGGGGAGGACTTTGGACAGAAATATTTATGAGATCCCCAAGGTCACGTTGTTCATATTTCTTACTGATTGCGTCTAATGTCCAGAATTCATAGCTCAGTGTTTCTCTATGGCGCCGCCCTAACTCTCCACTGAGTCACTGTATATTTTTGCACTACAACAGAAATTAAACTCAGATTATGAATTCTGAAATTCCCCAGGAACGACATTGGATGAGACAGGTCGAAGTATGAGAACTTATGGATCAAACAGAAGTTTCTGGAAGGTTACCGAACGTGATAGGCACCTGAGGAAGATCAAATTGGAAAGTGACCGAAATTTGATGTTAAAGACAAGAAAACTGATCCGACAGAATCATTATATAATAGTAAGAATTTGTCATTTTGGAAATTGTGACATAATCTAAAAATATCTTACAGTTTCAGCTTAGATTTATGATTAAATGTAGATTTCATTTTAATTTTACACTCTTTCTCTTTATTCAACTTTATTACTCTAGATATTTA
The DNA here is from genome assembly GCA_903632075.3 of Acanthosepion pharaonis. NCBI lineage: Eukaryota > Metazoa > Mollusca > Cephalopoda > Sepiida > Sepiidae > Acanthosepion > Acanthosepion pharaonis. The sequence continues at coordinate 128,505 of CAHIKZ030001296.1, read as the reverse complement.
ATAAATCTATCTGAGCTCAAACATCATTCATTAACGTCAATAAAAATACGCAAAATCCTCTCTCTCTCTCTCACTCTCTCTCTCTCTATCTCACTTAACCTCTCTCTCTCTCTCTCTCTCGCTCTCTCTCTGTTTGTATTTTAACACTCACATGTCTCTTTCAAGCCTATCGAGAACATTAGCATGACAGCTTTCAATCTGGTACAGGAAAAGAAAAGGCACTCTCGGCTGTTGGCATTTGCCGTCAACAACATTGATTTGGGGATTGTGAAATTCTTTAAAGTCGCCAGCTAATCAGAAGGAACAGCAGATGGTTCTGCGTAGATTTCACTGAGATATACACGGTGATGCACAGCAAGCTTGCATCACTTGTGATTGCCCTGGGCGTTGGGAGCAATATGTCCATACCATGCCAAACTTCTTCAGGATCTATGGCACGGTGGTCAAACCCTGGAACCGGCAGTGGTGCTACATATTTCAACAAGACTCTACTCTCTCCCAGCATGACTGACCGATAATTTTCACAATCATGTTACATCGAACCAACATATGGCCTCAAAACAATCTTGATTTGAATCCTCTTGACTATTAAGTCTTAAGGGTCGCTGAAGGTTACCTTCGTAGACGCAAATACGAATGTGAATCAAACAATCCAGGCATACAACCGTATTTTTTCTTTTGTTTTTAAAAGTTGAACATATGAACCCATTTTTATACAGCAAATGTATATTTTTCAACGTAATCTCATTCAAATACGGTTCACCACATAGATCGAACGTTATGCAGTAAAAACATTAGATGTAAATTCAGTCAATAATAGCAGATCAGGTTGCGGACATAAAGATGGTCATTTTACATGTTTGTGTGTGTATATATATATATATATATATATATATATATATATATATATATATATATATATATATATATATATATATATGATGACAGTTCCTCACCGTTCATATCACTTGTAAAAGTTTCCGTTTCGTTTCGGCGTCAATAGTTCCTAAGAAGACTCTTGAGATCATTTTCGATTTCATAACTATCGTGTATATATGACAGATAATTTCTGTATCCTTAATTTCGTTGATTGGATCTACAGCACTCCTGTGTCGCACCATGTACCTCCTCAGTCCAGATGATGATATTCAAACCCTGTTATAAACAACACAGGTCTTGTAGGCAGGACAATGAGGTAGGTTAGCATAGTTGGTTTTCTTCTAATTGTTACGATGACCTTTCAGATGGTTTACAAGAAAATCTGAGTTTAATTTCTGTTGTAGTACAAAAATATACAGTGACTAAGTGGAGAGTTAGGACGGCGCCCTCGACAACAGCATGCGTTCAAACATACCACACTTCCAAGACAGCATATTAGTTGGCAAATCAGAGTGAGTGCCGTTTCGGAGATCACACTTGAGAAATTCATCATGTTTCAATACTATGATTGTACTTCGTCAGGCGATAGTAGATAACTTGTGATAAAAAATGATTTATTTGGGAAAATTTAAAAACAAATCGTTACCTCTTTTCGGAAGTTAAAGGTGGGAATTAAGGCCAGAATTAAAAATATACATCTTGACAGTCAGATCTACGCTAAAAAAAAAAAAAATAATGTCAGAAGGTGGAGGTAGGTGGGTTATTTTTTCACGTCACAAAACTATTTTTTTTTCATAAACAAGCTCCCAGACATGTCACCCAACGATTGTATAAAACATGGCTACAACAAATGTAATATTGATGTAGCCATGTATGATATTCTGATTTGTAGAAGTAGACATAAAGTTATCAGAAACAGTTTTTTTTTTATATTTAGGAAGCTTCTTAAAGGGGCCAATAGATAAAATTAAAAATGTGGAACATCTATTTACGATGTTAATTATACTGAATAGACGGCAAACATGGTAATATCAAAGTTGAATAAAACAAATAAATAAAATACTGGTATTGGGTGGACCATTACATACTAATAAAATAATGACTATAAACTTGTAATACGTAATTATTTATCAAAAATTTTTAATTATATTTTAAGGTAAAAGATAGACAATGCCAGCATAACACCGTTAATTTATTTCTTTGGTTTAACAGAACAAAAAAGTTAGCAAACTTTATAATATGTAATTTTACTTGTAAACACAGAAAACAGAGAACATGTAAGGATTTACAATTTCTAGTTTTTTTTAATGTTTTCCATTTTACCGTAGGGGTTTTGTTAACTTCTTTTAAGTACCAAAAATTTTTAGAAAGGGGTGTCCTATTGCTGTACGCATTGCTTTTGAAAGACAATACATGTTGATACCACCTAGTTTTAAAGGAATTTTTGGTACTACCGATATAAATGTTTTTATCTGTTGGATTTTCTGTAGATGAAATAGTACGTAGGTAAACAAGGGATTCATTTTGACATCTATTTTGTAATGGACAATCATTAGGATTTCTACAATTACACAACTTGGTTTCATTATTGTTTTTTGGTTTGGAACGGCGATTATTACTTTGGTTTAAGTGTTGATTTAAAATTTTATTGTAATTTCATTATAATATTATATATTATTATATTTTATTATATTATTGTTTTTATTATAATCTATTATAAAAAACATTATAATATGTTGCGCTACTTTGTATTGAGCACTTTTTTTAAAGAAAGTAAATGCTACGAACTGTGGAGTTTTATTCCATCTGTCTCTTATATATATATATATATATATATATATATATATATATATGTATATATATATGGTCTTCCCGACGAAATGTATATATTTTAATTCCAAGTGTGTGGGTGGGGTGCTAACCTCTCGCGTAAAACAATACACACTCAGATTATAATACATAAGCACCCAGACATATTTAGATATATACACACACACAAAAAGACCAGCTGATATGAGCGTCTATTCTAACGTAATTTCAATGAAGAAATAAATTGAATAACATATGTATTTTTTCTTTTCTCCTCAGTAACTTTATAATTTTAAACTTAATAGAGATTAAATTTAGATTTTGAAATTGGTAATTTTTTACTTTTAATTTTAATATCAAATTTTATCATATAATTTAATACTTATTGGTTAGAATAAATTCTATTTTAGTATAACCCCAATTTTAAAGCTCTTAATAGCTATTATAACCTCACTTCGTTGTCAAGTTTTTTGAATTCTCCTATACTTGTGTTTTCATTGGTCATTCTAGCTTTTGTAAAAGCGTTTTCCCCTTACGAAGGATCGTTTATTAATTTGAAACTTTTAAAACCATTTATTTTACATTCAACATCATCATTTGATAAGACACCGGAGGTGTTGAAACAAAATAGCTATTTTTGTAGTGATTTTATAACATATTAATGTTATAATTTTTAAATAAATAATTTTATAAATATATATATATATATATATATATATATATATATATATATAGAGAGAGAGAGAGAGAGAGACTCAATTCTCTTTTTTCTCCGTTTTGAAATGACACAGTCCAACAAAAAGAACCGATTATTTTTTACACTTTTTTTTTTACTTTAACACAGTTTAAACATATGTCCTTGTGTGGCCACCGAATTTATTGCAAGTGGTAAAGGATTAAGTAATATCCATCAATTATAAATTACAAAATGCCGAAACGTAACAAATGTAACATATTTGTAAAGGACATCAAATTGTGCATTTGCGGTTTATAAGTATACATGATTTATATGTAATATAATTTGAGAAAAGTTATTTGCTTTAAATTATAAGGTTTGTTGACGGAAATGAAACATAAAAAGGATTAAATATTGTTTCATTTACGGCTTATAAGTAAAGTGATTCATTTCCAAATTAGTCTAAAGGACATGACCATTGGAAGAAATACAGTTGTTCCTAAGATGGGAAAAGCTGTTGTAAATATGATTTGATAGCCCAGAAAGCGAACATTACAAAATACTAAAGTCATTGTTCTTTTGTTAATCTTTTTAAATGATAGGTTTAACTCAGTAATTTAAATTAAATATTACAAGCCTAGCTTAGAATTTGTTTAATTAACTGTTCCTTTGCAGTATAAAAAGTAGGAAGAAGCAAAGCTATAACATTAATAAGAAGAAGACAAGAAGAAAAAAGAGAATTAAAAAAAAGCAACGTTGTAAAATTAAGAAGTCAAGAAGAAAAGAGAACTAAGAAGAAATAATTTTATAAAATAATTAAATGTGAAGAAGATAAGAAAAAAAGTTACGAAGAAAATTTGTCTCTTTAAAAAAGGCCTTTTAACAAACTTTCAAATGTGAGTAAATTTTTTATTTTTTTGTTACTGTAAATGTCATATAGAACAATATGCATGTCTCTTTTTTTGTTGCATTAAAAATTTTAAGATTTGTGAATCCTTTTCTTGTATTTATATTATTGAAAGAATAACGCATCGAGAAAAATCGAAGAGCGTTTCCCTTTTCCTATATGATGATAACATTAATTTTTCTACACTTACAATCACATCCTCTCCTTAATATCATATATATATATATATATATATATATATTTCACTGATAACCGAATTTGTATTCAAAACCAGCGAAACAAATGAAGACAAGAAGAAAAAAGAGAATTAAGAAGATATATCGCCATTAAATATTTCCAAGGACGAGTGATTTTGCGCCACAGAAAGCGGGTAATTTTACTGTCTTGTAGTGACACTAAATGACTGAATGATTATGTTATATATATATATATATATATATATATAAATTCAATTTATTGTATATTTTTTACACGGTTATATTTTGCACGGTAGTCTGGAACATATACCCCATGCCAAAAAAAATTGTATATATATATATATATATATATATATATATATATATATATATATATATATATATAATGTTTTATTAAATTCTAACAATGTTTGTCTATCCAAAATTTTATAACTTTTCAATTTACAAATGAGGTGTTGTAAATCAAAGTTATGAATAATTTGTTCAAAAGTCATGTTTATATTTTTGTTATGTTTAAATACTTTCAACTATCACATTTATTGTTAAGAACGGATGTTATGAGTAAGTTGAGCAGGATGCATTTGATTAAATTCTGGCGTTTTTAGACTGCTGGAATTCTAGAAAATTTAAATTCTGGAAGCCATATAATACAAAAGAAGCAAACAATATTAAATAAGATTCCTTTTTCCATAAGAGATTGTATATTGAAGTGTGCATAAAAAACACCTATAGATATTCGATACATGATTTTCTGTTTAACCGTTACAAATGACATCACTTTGAACTGATTCTAATTGTAATTTATAAGCTGAAATTCACATGGTATACTTACCATAATAAATATCAATATATCCTGAAAATTCTACCAATATCGGCTGGTTAATAATAATCTTTTTTGTGAAATCATTGAGTTGCACAATAAAATCTGATAGTGTATAATTTCGTATTTTATTTCGACGGGTACAATGCTAGTACGTATATAATATTACTTCACAAAGTTTGCTCAGTGTCGTCGGATAGAATCTTAATAGCCGAGAAATCCTTAGTTTTTGTGCTAAGACGTAATGCATTTTCCCCCAAAATCTGAAGAACTTCAAAGACTTTATTGTGCAGCAAACTGCGAAATCGCATTTCTTTATTGATTCAAAGGAAACATTTTGATATTAGCCTAAACACAAAAAGAAAAGTTCATGAAAATTTTTTTCAATAATTTTTTAGTTCCAGGCTTTCTAGACATTTGAAATGAATAAATAAATTTGGCTTTTGGTAAAAAATCAATTGAACCGATTTTATCTGAAAGACAGCATATATCGAAACAAAATATAAAATCACGAAATCAGACGCAGCAGTGAAATGTCTCTCTCTCACTCTCTCTGTGTTTTTCTCTCATTCTTCTCAAGATCATAACCCTCCACAGCTTCCGGTTTTTCTCTTTGTGATACTTGTTCTATCATCCATCCTACTAGTCAAGAAGGCTACTTCCTGTTTTCCTCTGTATTTCTTTTCTTTAACATCCCTGTAAGTTTTAAATTCGCCCAGGTTTATTTTCGCATTATGTGTCCCAAAATGTTTACCTGCCACTTTCTGCTTGTTCACCTGTCAATTTCTTTGTAGCACCTATTATCCTTAAGATTTCCTCGTTTCTCACACAGTCTCTCCCGTTTATTCAAAACAATCAGCAGCAGAAGCGTATCTCTGCCGCTTCAAGTTTTTCTCTATCTTTGACGAACGCTCATTGACATATGAGACTTTCGACATTATGATTTTTATGAAATCAATCGTTTACAAAAAAGCAGTTTCTTTTGATGGATATATGTTTTTATATTGAGATCTAAATGCGTATGCACATACATCTACACGCACACACACATGCATATATATATATATATATATATATATATATATATATATATATATGAATGAAGACGACTGTGGCGAAAGAGATTTGAATCATATATCCTTATCATCATGACCTTGTTTCTAAATGTGCTATAGGTGATCATACACGATATAACAATCTCCTTGATAATTAAAGACAATTTTGAATTTTTGAATAATATGCAAGTTTCCCTTTTCAATCAATCAAGTCCGACTTCAGTCGTGACTACACAGTTATTGTAAACTCCACGATTCTTTCATTAGTTGCCTAGTATATTCTACGCCTGGGCTACATACAGTTTTGAATTCAGTGTTGTCCTCCTAAACTGGTTGCTAACAGTCTGCTCTATTATTTGCCCATAGGGTTTCAGTCTGTTTTGCTATTTACCCATAGCTTGGGGTAGAAGAGATGAATTCATGCATTTCCCAAGAGTATTTGCACGTAAGTGTATATAACGAACTCGACTGAGATTCGAACTCCGATTCCTCTATCCATTACTCCACCGCGCCTCCTAGGTAGGGTATATAGACTTTTACAATTCACTGTATAAGTAACATTAAATATAATAATTATCTATTTTCATCATAAAGAACCAGTATTGATTTCATTTTCTCTTTCTCCGCCTTACTTTTCCAACCCTACACCCTTGTTTACCTACATAGGCATTTCTTCCTATTTTTAATGTAATAGATATTTATGTATACAGAAGTAAATTAATTTGAATCAGTCGGAGAGACAGTTTTATTGCTAAAAGTTTTGATTCAAAATAAGTTTATTTCCTAGAAATGAGGTTTCTATTTTATTTATTACTTTGACATCTCGTTCCTTTTTTCCAATTAATACAAATAAAACACATTAGACACAGATCTGTTTTCAACTAGTTCTTTTCAATGTGCAAATTAAGTTTCGCTGTTTTATGCTTTCTAAATATCATTTTTCTAAACTTATCCATTTTTGTGATGATAATAAATCCAGTTTGCTTTCACTTACTTTTTATTAGCTTATATAATTGAATTATATGTTCCTGTTCGTATTTTTGTTGCATTAGATTTAGTTTGAAAATTTTATTTAAAGTTTTACTTTAATAAAGAACTCGCTCATTAGAGTATGAATCTCTTCACTACAATACTCTGCTTCATTTCAGAACACTGTACAAGTAATAATAAATCCTTCATTATTATGTTATTACTAATTAGTTCTTACTCTCATTTTCCTTATTTATTTATTGATACCGTTAAATATAGCCACTATGCTGATATTATATGTCTGAGAAAGCGCTTCCACATCCAGAATCAAGCAGGGGTTAGCCATGTCGTAATATAGCGGCTTCGCCTGACGACCAGAGTATACAACCTGATGATCTCAACTCTAGAAAACGTAGCAAATTTCCCTTGACTCCCAAAGAAGACTGAATCCGACGACACATAAAATAGTCAATTTAGACTTTGCAATGATTACTACAGTCGTTACTTTCACAAAATGTCAATTTTCCAACACGTAGCTACAAATAGTGACATCAATAAATGGTATGAGATGCATCAATATACATTTTACTTATACATCCTAAAAATATGATATATATATATATATATATATATATATATATATATATATATATATATATATATATATATATATAAAAGGTATATTGTCTTTTTCTGTAATTCTTGAAAAGATAGCATAATAGTGATTTTGACTAAATGCTTGGAAATGATAGAGATAATCCCTTGTATACGACTGACGAGATATCTCACGGAAAACGTTTATTTGACTTGTAGTGACTGACGAGATATCCCACAGATATATTATACATGTATATTGATAGTACATAGGAACTTCAAGGGAGAAAAGTGCTATTTTTACTAAAATTTTCAAAATCAAATTCTTCTATATTTCCCAGTATCAAGTGGCTAAAGTTATTTATTACAATATATTAAAGATAATTTGTCTTCTATTTGTCTACTGCAAAAATACACTGCGAATATTCCATGAGCCCGGAAAGTTAATAATACCATTTTCCATCATATGCACCCGAAATTTACCATATGTTGCTACATTGAAAATCGTGCAAAAATTTGGGGGGCTCGATATGAAACAAATTTGTCAAAAATGTTTTTTTCGGTTAAAAGAAAAAAAAAACAGACGAGACACGATTTTAGGCGAAATCTTACAAGTATTTATAACGTTTTAATTATTACTCAGAAGCAATAATAGTTGTGTATTTTGCTAGTAACCTTTGTCGGAGTTAGCTCCTCCATTAGTTCCTTAATCCTTCAACAGGGGTCTCTCTCTGGCTATAAATACTCGCTAACCCTTCGCCTCGACCTCTTTTTCCCTCAGGCCTTTGGGCCGCCACCTTGAGGTAAATCTTTTACCTCAGGCTTCGGCCTTATACCACCTCGCAGATGTAAACGCTCACAGATACAGCGTTTCCCAAATGCTGGGAACACGCTAAGAACATTACACGTACGTACGAACACTCACCACAACACGCACTCTGTCAATGTAACTGTCCATGTAACTTGTAACCTTTCTTGTTATTAATACATATATTTGTTTACATATATTTATCGGCCTTGTGCTTGTTTTTCCTTGTCTTCTTTGGACTTAATTAAAGTCCATCTTTCTCATGTAGTTGGACCGGCCAGCAGGAAAATCTTAACCCACGTGTGTTTTACATACTCATCGCCGACACGGTCCTCTACACCTTTCAAATTTTCTTTCACAATTGAGATTCATTAAGAGATTTTTCTTTTTTTGAATCGTATTCAGTCTCAAAGCCTTGACAAAGGATTTTTCATTATATTAGCCGATTCTTTTATGTGACATATTACTAGTTATTATGACAATGATATAACGCTATAAAAATACTTTTATGTGATAATCTCTGTGTATTTACTCTCAAGATAGTATCAAGGAACATTTTGACATGTCTTGATAAACATTAACTCAGTGATTTGGAGATCACAAGATACCAAACAAGTACAGAAATTTAAATATCCGGGAAGTGTTCCATCAGAGGACGGAAAGTACGACACCGAAATTCGAAGACGTATTGGAATGGCCAATGATGCATTCCAAAAGTTAAGCAGAGTATTAAGAGACAGAAATAATTCGTTACAAACGAAGAAAGGATTTTTGAACTGTTATGTGATATCTGTCCTTCTGTATGGAAGCCAATGCTGGGCAATCTCCTCAAAGATGAAGAAGAAACTTGAAGCACTAGAAATGTGATTCTACCGAAAGAAGCTGGGGATATTATAGACTGAACACGTGAACAACAACGAGGATTTGGAGAAAATGGAAACAAAAAGGAAACATTCTAAATATCAGGAAGGGGCAGTTGAAATTTTTGGGGCATGTAATGAGGAAGGAGGGGTCTTTTAAAATCTGATACTCACCGGGCAGATTGAAGGGAAAAAGGGACAGAGGAAAGCAGCGCCTAACATACTTGATGAGTAAATAGATGATAAAACATGGTTTGGGTGAAATAACAAAAAAGTCAAAACTTATTACTAGTTACAAAAGACAGGAAGATGTGGAGGGCCATGATCTCCTCCTTTTATGTCTCCTGTCTCCTGAAGGGACAGGACACATAAAAGAAAAAAGATCGTTTAGACAGTCACCAGCGCAGCTTTATAGCAGATACGATTGCCACCTTCATTCCCATATAACTTCTTCCGTTTCCTGGCAAGGTAAAGATTTTTATCCAACTTTTCAGTTTTCTTCGGATTTATTTCGTGATTTGCAGGAACAGCATCCTTCTTTTGATTTGATGTGTGATCTAATTATTTACCAAATCTTACACTTAAGACAAGGTTTTTCTTGGGAACTTATTAGGATTATTGGATAGAAAGAATTTTGTCTATGTGAGCAGTACTCTTGAACACAATCTTTTGTATTTCAGATAAAGATGGATTTCTTGGAATTATCTTAGTTTGTGTATCAGGATTATCCTTAATCATTTTTAACGCTCTTACTTCTTTTATGTTCAGGGCGGTCATGGCTCTCCACTATTTCCTGTCTTTTGTCTTTCCTATTTCTACTGAAACAATGGTTGTGTTTAAATGCTACATTTTTGCAATTATTATTATTTCTTAATTTTTTTTTGCTTTGTTTTGTATGAGCTGCCCCCTCCCCGCCAAGTCCTAAAGCCTCAGTAGGTGTGTTGCTGTGAATTTTGTGGAAAAATATTTAAAATTTCTGCAAAGGTTTTAAAATGTTTGTAAAATGTTCAAGTTTATATTTCCAAGAAATCACTGAAAGAAAATTAATAAAATATTTGTTTTAAAACTTCCTTTATCTATATGGAAAGAAATTTGCGTAAGATGTATCAGGGACCCATGAGTGTGATTTTTGTGATTCGCTTGTTAAGCGACAGTGAGGAATTTGTTTTACATATTTCGACATCATTCACAGTGCTTCAATGACTACAGGTACTGTGATTGTTTTGAGATGCGATATTCTGCCAATTTCGATTTCAAGTTGTTTTGAGATATGTATTTTTGTCAGCTGGGATTGTGATATCTATCACCGAACACGTCTTTATTTTATTTATTATTAGTTTTTATTATTATAATTATTATTGTTGTTGTTGTTATTATTATTTTATTTCCTTTGATTTCTGGTGTATTCTCATTTCTTTCCAGGTCCTGACCATAGACCTAAGGTCAAAAATAGCATCGTGACATTTTCCACTGAGCAGTTTTGAAAAAATAAATAAATAATAATCACACATATTTTACATAGATAATGCCCTTCGTAATGTATTGGCCGTACTTGTGAAGATAATTTCTTTTTGTATTTCTTTAAGGTATGCCCTACCCCGAATCCCTTCAATGAGTCTATTGGAACCTTTTCCAGCCAAACTGAGGACTCCAACTACAACTGGAAGTATTGGTGTTCTCATGTGCCACATTTTTTAAATTTGATTTCAAGGTCCTTGAATTTTGATAGTTTTTTGAAGATCTTTAAAGCTACATTGTAGTCTGAAGAGACTTTCATGTCAATAAGAAGGCACATTTTGTCTTTGTGGCCTCTAATTACGATGTCTGGGCGTTTAGCTTTGATTGTTCAGTCTGTGTGTATTGTCAAGTCCCATAGAATTATTATCATTATCATTATTATTATTACTTTTGACTTTCTTTTCTCAAACAGAGCTTGTGCCGAAATTTAACTATTAGTAGTGGATCATCAAAATGACCACGGGTCTTGTCATTTTTTAACCTTTCTACAACAACAAAATCTTTCTTAGAATTCTGGTTGTCCCAAGCAGAGCCCATTTCTAAAGCATCTCAGTTCAAATCACCCGGCTGTTTTGGTATTTTATTCAAGGGTGTCAGGTACAGGTACATTTTCTACCTTCTTAAGCTGCAGCAAGCGTGTTATCCCATGTCCCAAATCTTGATACATTTCCACCTTATTTTTCTTAACTACCCTTACGTTTCCCTTGTATCGTGATATCGATAATCCAACACTGTGTTCCTTCTGGACATTAAATCGCAAGAACTTGGAGTGGGGTAGGCGGTTTAGTCGTCGACTCCCCCGACGATAACGTACATACTTACACATACAGCCTTCATTATATATATATATATATATATATATATATATATGTGTGTGTGTTATCTTGAATTTCGAGATAATATTGAAGGATGTCTCGTAGCGGATATTCAATTTTTTCTTTCTTCTAGCCCTTTGAATCTTTCGGTGGTGGTGGTGATGATAGCGGAGGAGCATATTTGAGAATGTAACTTTTTCCCATTTATTTGTACTTATTAAGTACTTATTAAAGTTTAGTTTAGGTATCACCTATTAACTAAAAAACGTTTGGAAAATTAAGATTCGTTAAATGAATATTTTGAGTAGGAAAACAATGTTACGATCATTAATAATAATAACTAGCAGCATGGTCCGGCGTTGCCCGTGCTTGATTCAAAAATCGTACGACTCATACAGCAATCGCTATCACTTGACTTAAAATATTTTTGCCCTTCCTTGCCTTTAAAGGAGTGCCCTTTGCCGTGCTGATGTTGCTACATGCCTTACTTATTACCTATCTCACACTGCGAATTTTTTCTAAGCTCTATACTAAACATTAAATCTGTTACGAAAAAAGAACTAAAAAAATGGAAACAAAACGGTCAGCTTTAAAAAAAAGTACACGTAACTGGAAAAACTGAATGAAAAAAAGGATGTTGACAACAAATACTTTTTCACACCCAACCCAGTTCTGTGGAATCAGAATCAATGTTGAGTTTAAGCAAGCGAATGAGCCAATTGGAGTAAAGTGCCATGCAGATATAAATCTTTCCCACTTGTGACGAATGCAGCTATCGATTTTTTTTACATGCTAGCATGCTAGTTAACATTCGTGTCAGTCAGCTGTTGGCTCTCACGCTGGCCAATAGAATCTTCCTGCCTATTCGTGGCAGCCAGCTCTAGGCTCTCACTCTGGCCAGTACAAAATAGCCGCAAACTACATGAAAACTGCCGTAGAAGCATGAAAAATCGATTATTTCCACTATCGATGGGAGTTGGGAAATGCAAAGTCGGTCTTGGCCTTCCCGCTAACTTGGAGCATGTGCATGTACATTTTGCTGCAAATGCGTCGAAAATTGCGGCCGTGCACTCGTTACACACACACACAGACACACACACACACACACACACACACACACACACACACACACACACACACATCCTGCCTTTTATAGATAGAGAATAATAATAATATATATATATATATATATATATATATATATATATATATATATATATATATATATATATATAAAAACTTTCTGTGATGGTAAAACCATTAAAAAGTTTCAAAATTGTTTAATATAAAAATCTTACCTCACATTTTCATTTAACACTGCATTGCTTAAAAGATCACTAGCTTAATGATAAGCGGAAGGAATATTTTTGGTGTTTATTGAATATATTAGCGGATGGAATTCACTTCATGGTTGTACCCTACTCCCTCAATTTCAGATTTAGGTTTGTGTGGATGACAGTTTATGATTGACACATAATGAGAAATAAAATACAGCTTTTGCTCATAACAGTAAATAAACTATTTTTGCCTCCTGACACTCTTTAAAATATGAAACTTGATTGTATTTGAATAAAACCTCAAGCATTATTGCGAAATTTTGGAACTATCATACTTATTCTTCTAGCTTTGGAAATACAAAGAAAAACTTCTCGGGTTAAATAGGTGGCGTCAGAAAGTAACTTCTTTAATTCTAAGAAATATTTAGAAGGAGATGGAAAAGACAATGAGTATAAAGTAACAAGAGAAAGAGGATATAACACTTAAATATTGGAAGATGAAACCAAAAGGAAAATAAAAACAATAAAAAAGAAAAAGAGTTATAATTAGTTTACCACCACGGACTTCCCAAAAAAACAAAAACGTATTTTAAATAATTTGAATGTCTTCTTTGAAATTTATTTTTTTTTGAAACACGATCGCCTAAAGGTAAGTCGTATGAAAATAAATAAATTTCCGTATATAAAGTTTTATATATTTTTAAAATATTGGCACGTTCACTCATCGATTCATCGTACATTTATTATAGACAAAAAGGTAAACAACAAATTTTAAAATCTCTTAAAAATCCCATATTTCTACTAAACATCGATTTCAAAGTAAAATAGTAAATTTAAATGTTAACTAACTGTATTCTGTAATAGTAATGCTTACTTTTTACTTAAAATATAATGAAAATAATTATTTACGCATGGTAGCCTATGAGCTGTCATCAAGGCCATAGGTCGACAACAGTAGTTGTAAATTACATAACTATATGATGGGTAGACAAGAACACCCTTCCGGATTGGTGTCAACATAAGTCGAACACCAAAAGTAACAGCTACTTTTACCAACTGAAAATTTCTCACGAGAATGGTTACTTTTTAGATATTGAAGAATTCAGCCTTAGAGAAATATACGATTTCGTGAGCTTAGGCCGATTGGTCCTTAGAAATGTTCAATCTATTTGCGCTTACCGTGGATTTGTGAGTGAGTTTTTCTAAGCAAATTTCTGTTGATGCAAGAAGTTGTTACTTTTCAGCCAATCCATGTATTGCTTTTGGTGCCCGACATAAGTTGTGACCGATTCTGCCTAGACATCATCTGTAATTTACAAATGCAGGTGTCAGTGCGATCCTGAATGTGTTGGCAGAACGGGTCAAAGGTTAGAGGTACGGATCAGCCAAAATATTCCAGCCAATATTCGCATGGGAAAGGTGGATAATTTACATGGGTGCATTAAAAACTGGACATTTGTTTTGAAGCTGTATTATTGCTCTCGACATATTTTCTCCTGAAGTGCTGATGTTTTTTATTGCCCCGTGCAGCAAAGGACTTACCTATTCAAAGGACTTAAAACTTTCTTTTCGAATTGGTCATGTGACCACTACCCAGAATTTTTTTCTTCATCAGTTCACATTTGGTACTAAAAGGGAACAAAGATCATTTTTTGTGATTAAAAAGGTAAAGTTTTAATCCATTTATCCATTCCAATGCTTTAAAATTTAATTTTAAATATTTAAAATTACTTTTTAAAAAGTTACTTAAAAAAGTAAAGTAGCACCTAATTTTTTTTTCTAGAATAAAGCTCTAAAGAATGTAACATTTTTCACGCTTTCATCCACCCACAGGATGGCAAAAAAAGTCAATTTCCTCTCTAGTTTCCTGACCGTTTCCAACAAAGAGGAATGTCATCGTTATTTTGATTCCAAGTATTATGAACAATATGAGTAGATGACAAGATGCCCCATTCTGAACAAATTGTTCTGTTTCTCGTGTTTGTTATCTTATCAACATAAAAACACATGGACTACTACCCGCTACTAGAGTTTGAACAATTTGATTACAGCTTTGACAAGATACAAAAAATCTCAGAACCATCTGAATTCCGTAATTGCTCTGAAAACCTTTAGCCGACAACGAATTGATACAAAGATTGATCACTGTAAAGCAGCTTCGATTCATTCGCATAATAAATCAGTTAAAAAAAATCGTGATATATTGAAAAGGTTAATTCTTTGTATTGAAATTTGGGCCTGTCAAGAATTACCATTTTGTAGACACAATAGAACAGAAGAATCAAGCAATAAGGGTAATTTTCTGGCTATATGTGAAGCAGTAGCTGAATACGGTTATTGTTTAAGATCGCATTTAGGAAAAATGGCAACGGCGCATTTTCTGGGCTTTCAAGTGATGTTGAAAACGACGCCGTTAATTGTATAGCGGTTAGGACCATGGAAGAACAACACGAAACACAACAGTAGAAATAACAAAGAATATATTACACGAAAAATAATACAAGAAGTGGAAGGTGTTAGTATGACTGTCAGACTGGTTTGGAGTGAACTACTATCAGCTCGACTCGATTCAATACCGTCCGTCTCTCTTGAGGGGCGGAGTATACATAGCGTTAGGAAGAGTTCATTCTGTCGATTCTAGGTAGGACCATGACACCCCCCTTCCAAGTTTTTTAGGAAGAGTTCACCTCACAGGGGTCTTTAATATTTTTTCCTCTTCGGATTAATCATCAAAGGCTCTGTAAATTTTCTTTTTCTGCTTGATTTCCGCAGTTCTGAAATTGCTTGAGGCCTTTGCATATTGAAGGTGTCAAATATTGTGTCCATTACTTCCTCCTCTTCCTGAGGTAGACTGTTAGAATCCTCTAACAGCCTCTTTCTGATCTGATTTATGTGCCTTTTATGCGAGAACTTCGGACCCTGAATTATGTAAATCACGTTCCCGATTCGTTTCTCTATTGTACCTGGCTCCCAATAGGATGTGTTGTTTTTTTGACATTTTAAAAAAAACTTTCTCCCCTGGGTTAAATTTTCTTTTTAGTACAAACGAAGTTGGTGATTGCTTTGTCTGTTTTGGCAGTAATTTGTCGAATACCGATCTAATTTTTCGAGCGAACATTACTTCCGCCGGTGATAATGCCGATGGCGTAGTACACCTTTGGTGTAATTCTATACACTTGCAAGAATTGTTGTAAAGCCTTTTCTGTTGGTACGTCATAAACTTTCCTTAGTGCTCTTTTTAATGTATCTACAAAACTCTCCGCTTGCCCGTTCGACCTTGGGTGATATGGCGGAGATTTTATGTGTTTCACCTGAAAAGTTTCACAAAATTCTTGAAAATCCGCAGATGTAAATTGTGTCCCATTATCGGTGACTAAACAATCAACCACTCCGAAACGAACAAACAGCTCGTGAAGGCAATTTATTGTCGTCTCAGAAGTAGGTTTTCTACAACGAAATGCTTCTGGCCATTTACTGTAACTGTCTACTACAATCAAGTAGTAGAAACTTTCTACTCAACCTGCGAAATCTACATGGATTCTCGACCACGGTCGATCTGTGTTAGGCCATGGCTTTTGAGTGATTGGCAGTGCCTTGGCTGCTAAGGAACAGCCCTTGCATTTGTCCACCATATGTATAATATCTGGATCCATGTTTGGCCAGTACACATAACTTCGCATTAAGGATTTCATCCTGTTCTTTCCTGGATGGCCCATGTGGAAATCCTTGAGGATTCGCCTTTGTAGCGTTTTCAGAGTTACTACTCTTTCATTATATAGCAGAACATTATCACATAACGAAAAACTATCTGCAATATGCTTATCTTTTCTTGCAATTTTTGTTTTCGTTTCCTTTATAAATTCGTCATTCACTGCTTCGTTTCTTATTTCCTGTAATCTGACGGGGAGGTTTCGAATTGTACTTACATAATGATGTTCTAATATCTTCCTCATATCGTAGCGCTGCAATTACGGAATCTTCTAATGGCTCCGTTTTCTTTGGTATTAGTCTCGAAAGACCGTCTGCATGCCCGATTTTGTTTGATGGAAGATACTCCAATTTGAAATTATAGTTTAATAAAATCGTACCCCATCTTAGTAATCTATTAGCAGTGTAGACAGGTAGACCTTTCTTTGATCCAAATATTGTTAGTAACGGTTTGTGATCTGTCTGTAAGGTAAAAAATCTACTGTGGAATCTCGTAACTGCAAAAATTATCCCCAGCGCTTCTTTTTCGATTTGCGAGTAATTTTGTTCGGCTGGTAGTAAAGTTCTTGATGCATGCGCGATGGGTTTTAATGTTCCATCCGGCATTTTATGTAGTATACATGTACCAACACCATAGGCACTCGCGTCACTCGCGACTATTATTTCCAATTTAAGATCATAATGTGCTAAAAATAAATCTGCTGTTAGAGTCTTAATGATTTTGTCGAAAGTTTTCTGACATTCCTCTGACCATTCCCAAACTTTTTTCTTCTTCAACAGTTCGTTTAGAGGTGCGCGTAATTTGTGCATGTTAGGAATAAATTCTTGATAATAATTTACTAAGCCCAAGAAGCTTTGTAACTCGGCTAAATTTTTTGGAGTCGGCATTTTTTTTTTTTTTATTGCCGTGGCTCTTTCCGGGTCTGGTCTTCTTCCTTCTTCGTCAATAATATGGCCCAGATATTTTATCTCCTTCATAAAGAAGTCACATTTATTTTCTTTTACCTTAAAACCGTAAATTTGTATCTGTCTGAAAACCTCTTGAACGTATTCCCAGTGTTGTTCAATATTTTTTCTATTTATCAGGATGTCATGCGATCGCAAAATTCAGTCCGCCTAGCATAGTGTCCATTATTTGCTGAAATATCGCTGGCGCGACCTTAATCCCGAATGGTAATCTCTGGAACTGATATAATCCTTTATGTGTGTTTATGCACAACAACCTCGAGCTTTCCTCATCTACTGGTACCTGTAGGTATGCTTCGCTCAAGTCTATTTTTGAGAAAAATTTTCCTCCGTTCAACTTTGTGAAAACTTCCTCTGGACTAGGGAGAGGATAGTGATAATCCTTAATCGCTGCATTCAATCCCGTCGAGAAATCAGCGCATACTCGTATCTCACCCGATTTCTTTTTCACGTAAACCGTAGGTGCGGCCCATTGACTATATTCCACCTTTGTCAATATACCGGTTTTCACGAGTCTATCCAACTCTTCGTCTATCTTTTCCAATGATGCAAAAGGTACATTTCTTTTCTTCTTGAAAATGGGTTGTATATATATTTTTAGTTCGATTTTTGCCGCCATTTTTTACACCTCCCGAGGCCGGCTGAAAATACGTCGGGGAACCTCTCCTTTAATTTCTCCTTCAATTTCTCTGCCTCAGTCGATAATCTTTCCAAGTTTTGGCAGAACGCATTTATCGGTAAATCCCAGAGGTCAAATTTCTGCATCCAGTCAGTTCCAAATAAATTTTCCGTATTTTTTAGAACATACATCTTTAATTTTTGGTCATTCCGTCGAACGTCACATTTGTGATAATCTCGCCCTCAAATTTGATTTTTCTTCCTGTTACTGACCTGGCTATTTTATCTGTTCTCAACATGGTCGGTTTGTTTAATTTCTTCCACGTCTGTAAGCTGATAATGGTTAAATCTGATCCGGAATCTAATTGTAATCTGATTTTTTTGTTTAACATTTCTACTTTTCGTATATTTATCCCGCCCGCTTGATCAGTTCTAGTAACTCTTACTTGGCTTTTGCTTTCTTTCTTTGTTCTACAGTGCGAACTTTTATGTCCCACTTTATTGCACGACAGACAAGTCTTATAGCGGTATGGACAGTCTTTATACCAATGCAAAATCCCACAGTGATAGCATGGACTGGGTGGTGGTTTCTTCTGAGGTTTCATTTGACTTTTTGTAGTAAAATAATTGGTTTGGTTTGTTTTTGAGGAGGGAAAAAACGTGTTTGTCGTTGAATTTTTCGTACGTGAGCTACGCCAGATTCTTCGATATCTTTCGAGTCCTTTTTTACGCTTATACATCTCTGACAGTCCTCAGCCAATTTTTGTAGCGTCAATTTTGGTTCACTGTCAAGTTTTGTTAGAATTCTCCGTCTGATCTCTGCATCTTTAGTCGAAACCAGGCCTTGGACGAATAACAAACATTTAAAATTGTCAGAACTGAGTTCAGATAACTTGAAGTCATCGCAGTGTTTGTTTACTACGGAAGCGAATGTTACATAGTCTTCGCAATCCTTTTTTGTTAAATTTAAACATTTCTACCTTTTGTGAAATAGTGTTCGGACTAAATAATTCCGTTAAAAGTTTCACGGCTTCCCTGAAAGTCAATTCATTCGTTTTCCTCGGTAGGATGTAGTCTACGAATTTAATGTATTCGCTTGACGCTAGTTTCCTCAGTAGTAGACGTACTTTTTTCGCGTCTGACCAATTCCCGCAATCAAACTCATATAAATCTTCATATCTTCTGAAGTAAGCCGCGAAGGTTTTGTCTTCGTCCGGTGCACAAGTGAAGTCTTCGATTGAGCTCCATATAGTATTTTGGAAAATGCCGCTTCATTTTCAGAATTTTGTCCTTTATTTGTTACTGCTCGTAGTAGTAATTCTTGTAGTTCGAGTTGCTTTTCTTCGTTTTTCTGTTGAATTTCCAATAGTTTTTCATCGAGCCTAGTCTGTCTTTCCTCATTTTTTTGTTGCTGCTCGAATTGCATTTTCATTAGTTCCAATATGGTTGCCTTAAAGTCTTCCATGTTTACACCGTAATTTAATAATAACACAGGCTATCTGTTGTCACGAGAAGAGGAGAGAAAAAAAAACTCACTTTTTCCCCCTACTTTTCTTTTCGCAATATGTACTTTGTAGCTAGAGTTGTGTACTGATGTAACGATTTTTCCTTTTTTTTCTTCAGGCCTTTGTCGACTGTTTGTTCTAGAACCTTGGTGCAAAAAGATTTTCCTGCGTAGAATTCGATTCGTGTATTCGTTATCACTGTTATGGTTGGTGTCCAAAAAGGGTTTTTTTTATCTAATCTTCGTGTAGAACTTGTTTTTTTTTTTTTTCAATATCTCCGTCGCCTCTGTTATGGACGACCGATAGCAAAAAAAAAGGGTTTTTTTTTTTTTCAATATCCTCCGCGTAGAATTCGTTTCTTCAATATCCTCGTCGCCACTGTTATGGTCCAAGGTTAGGACCATGGAAGAACAACACGAAACACAAGAGTAGAAATAACAAAGAATATATTACACGAAAAATAATACAAGAAGTGGAAGGTGTTAGTATGGCTGTCAGACTGGTTTGGAGTGAACTACTATCAGTTCGACTCGATTCAATACCGTCCAATACCGTCCGTCTCAGTTTTCTGGGCTATTTTCAACCATATTAGAAAATCCAGAGTATTGGAGTGCTTCAGCGTTACCACAGGCAAGACGATTAGTTTCCTAGAATATTTTCAGTTGAAAGTTTTATTAGTGGTTTTTGAAACCATATTTAGTCGCTCTGAGATTTTGTTTTCGATTCTTCAAAAAAATTCGCTTATATTTCGAGGTGTATTTATGAGGTTGAGAAAAAAAAAACAATTGGTTGATATCAAGAACAATAATTTTGAGGAATTTCACTACCGGGTTCTAGATGTTGAGCTGAACCACCAGAGAAACGTGGTCGACATTAAGAACCAGAAGCTGTTTTAAGAACTTTGTTTAACATTTTAGATGAATTTATTGCTCACGTTGAGTAAAGATTTAAAACAATGGGGTGAGTTCAGATTTATTGAATTGTTGAATTCGAAACTTTTTCAAGTTTACGAAAAAATAATTCCGATGGAAGCATTTTCATCTTTGAATGTCTCTAAAAATATATTGGATTTGGATGGATTGAAGTACGAGCTGAAATCAGTTTATGCTGGAGATTTTGCAAAGCATCCAAAAAGTCGCAGTCATAACACGGGGACTTGAACTAAACTAAACACTGGCAGAAGTAACAAAATCATTACGTTTGATTCTGACCATATCTGCCACATCTTCCTGCGAGAGATCATTTTCTTCATTAGAAGGAGTAAATAATTATATGTGTTCTCAAAGTGAAGAGAGATAAATTTGGTTTTTCAACCAATAAAGACCTTTTGAAGAAAAGAAGGTAAAGTGTGGTGTTGATACATTTTATAGCAAAGTTGAAAGATAAATTTGCCAAAAAAAAAAAAAAAAAAACGAAAGAAAAAAGAATTGAACTGATTTACAAATAAATTTTAAATATCTCATTATTTGTAGGTTTTGTTATTTTCTCAAATTTCTTTTGTAATTAATAACAATCATCATAACCGTCGCCAGAGTATTACTAATAGGGTGGGGAACATCAAATTGAGTGGAGAGGTGTATCAAGCCTGAAGTGTGGCCTGTTGGTAGAAGTACATTTTCTCTTATTAAAATTAGTTTATATCACATTAATAGATGAGGAATAATTTTTCCGGGATTGGGACACTGTCCCACGCTCTGCATCATGGACAATTGCTCTGTTTTCCAAGTCACCTTTCCCCACTGGTTCTCAGTGCTGAATAGGACTTATATCGATTGCCCCTTGAAAGTTTTGGAATCAATGTATATTGTCCTACCAGCCTGTAAGCAGAAGTAGTAGTTGATGAACTTAAAGGTAATTAGCCTTTAATACGTATATATACAGAATGCGTTATTATATTTTTTTTTAATTTCGCGCATATGCGTTGTTTGCTTTTTAATTATGTCGACTGTACAGTATAGTAGGGTTAGTTGGGCACCATCTGTGAGAAAAAAGAACAGCATTACGCAATTCACTCGGCCAGAAATTCGGAAACAGCATGCTATACTGCTTGGCATTTGCTTCGGAAGCTCCAATACGGACATTTCCAAGTGTTTGGGTGTCAATTTGAGAACAGTGCAAATGATTCGGAAAGAGTTGGATGAGTCTAATAGTGATTACAAAGGTACGGCAGCTCGGAAAACTCACTCTGATCGCTCTGATAAGAAAAGAACTCAAGAATTTGTTGGTGAAGACCTCAAACTCAACATGGAGGCCTACATCAAGTGCTTTGAGAGGGTAGGGCTACCTTAGGTCAAAAGGGTGGCTGCTGGAAGATCCAATTTCTGGCAAAGGACTCTGCACCATGTCACACAAACAAGAGAACCTGCGATCCTTACATCTAACTTAACTCTAACTCCCCAGTCTTCAACCCACCTTGGTTATTATGTGTGGGTGCAGTTGAGAAAGAGACCAACAAATACCCTTGTAACACCAAAGACGAACTTAAGGCAAAGATTATGACAGCATTTACCAACTTAAGCAAGGAGACCGTCCAGAAGAATTGCAGGAGATTCCAAAGACATATGAAGGCCATGGTTAAAGCCAATGGCGTTTTTATTGAATAAATATACCCTTTAGTATTTCAAGATATTTTTGTGTAATTTTGGTAAATATATCTGTTAACATGAGATGTCAGTGCTATTTTCATTTATGCGTAATTTAGACGACAATTTATCCATCGCACCCTCTGTGTGTGTGTGTGTGTGTGTGTGTGTGTGTGTGTGTGTGTGTGTGTGTGTGTGTGTGTGTGTGTGTGCGCACGTACCTCCAAAGAAACGTGATACCTGAGCTTTAAAATGAATTTTAAAAAAATGAAAAATAATAAAAGCTTCAATAAAGATTTTTCATTTTTTACTTTCAAGCTAATAAATTAAAATTAATATTTCCAATAACCAAAATACTTTACTGCATTTCAAAATGAATTTAAATTGACCGGAAGGCGCTTTTGTCCTTAAATTGCAAAAATGACTGATTTTAGCATTTTTTCGAAATTTCTCAAAATACACTAATTCTCTTTATTAAAAATCTTTCAATAAAATATTCTTTTCTGAAACTTTATTGAGAAACATTAACTGCTTTAAAGTTTAATTAATCTGATTTGAAACCAATATTACTTTTAATTTAAAATATCACAGAAATGCATTTGCAACATATAGGTAGGTGTTTTTATTAGATGTTGACAGATTTATTGACAACTTGACAGGCGGAAGTTTAACTAAGTTTTTTTTTCTACAAAGGTCATATCTGTAAAAATTACTTGAGGGATATAACGTGAGCGCCCTTTTTATATAATTTGTAACTACCATGTAATCTTAAAAATGTAGGAAAATATTCCCCATAATCTAATGTTTTATTGAATTTTAGGTACTTCGGCTTGAAATTTACTATAGTTACCGCGCTTATTTTTTGACAATGTCGTGTATGGACGTCCGTATTTACGAAAATCGGTACGTTTATACACACATACAAAAATTCAAAATTCTTTTTAAAATATGGGGGCAGTCGCTAAATCGTAGTAAGCTTTTCCATTTATGATTAGTAAACATGGTTATTACTTAATAACAATATCACCTAACCCACACAAATTAATACAAGATTTAAAACTTTACAAATTATTCTAATTAAATCTTTTAAAAATGAAAACAATTCTTGTAAAAATTTATTATTCATTGAAAATGTTTATTTTCTTAAGACAATAGTGTTCATAATATCTCTTAATCATGAAAGCAATTAAAAACTTTTCTTATTAAATAATATCTTAGTTTTATTGCTTTTTTATTTTACCATTCAGATCAGATTTTCGGTAACTGGGGTGCTTGTTTACAAACAAAAAAAAAAAAAAAAATTAAAATCATTTAAATTCTTCAATGTATTCTACGTAACCAAAATTTCGAACGTTCTAAAACGGATCAAAATTATAATTTCCTAATTATAAAATCCTTTTCTCTTTCTTCTTAATAATAACATAAAGATTATTGACTATAAAACTTTGTTTTTATTAAGTTTCAAGCATTTCAGGCACATATATATATATATATATATATATATATATATATATATATATATATATATATATATATATATATATATATATATATGATATTATATGATATAATATCCTATATTTTACGGACAATAAGTGATGCACAAACAAGAGATGCCAACAAGTATGTCTTATTAAATTCAGTAGATACAATTTTTTTACAATTCTGTACAAACACAGCTTCAAATTAAATAAGTGGTTTCTGGAACCTGATTGGATATGACAAGTCACGTGATTTCCTCTCTACCACGTCGGGCTGGGTTACTGTTTAAATTCCCGCGCAAAACTCTGGTAGGATTGCTGTCAAATAGCGATAAAAACGGCTTGTCAGCAACCAGATCTGCAACGATACAGTCAGTGGGGGACAGTCAGAGAAAGACAGCAAACCAGACCATCTTCAGTCAACAGCTTAGACAACGCTTCAGTCAATGATGATTTTTTCTGTACTGATAAACATACATAGCTGTGACGAAACTAAACCCTGTCTTTTCTCTCTTTTTGTTCACAGTATTTAAAAATGACCCCAAACTTAGCAAACTCACTTAGGACAAATCATTTCGAACATTCGAACTGTTGGTCTCTTCATGGCCACAACAAATGACATTGGTATGTAAATACATGTATCTGACATTATACATGTTACTCTCATATTTAGCATAGCCTTCTTCCTTTTCTGTGAAGATCATTTCTTCGCGTTGTAAAAAAAAAATGTGTTGTATTTGTGAACACAACACTCGGGTTTTATTTTTCCTCCTAAAATCCGGGCAGACTGATCCTACATATATATACAAATTTCATTGAAGACGTCTGATAAGGTACTATGACTAAGCTTTCTATTCAATTGTTCTTGTGTTAGTGTAAGTGCTTTCTTTTCTGGACATAAAGTTTATAAAAATTGTCCAAATATTCTATATTTCCAAAAGCGCTCGTATATATAGATCATTTGGACAGTTTTTACACGTCTATAAAAGAAAACACATAATAACAAAGGAAAAATTGAATAAAAGTTTAATCTCAGTCGTTCGTCAGTCGTCTTCAATAAAACTTGTATAAAAGAGGGATTTATCAATTTATAAAAATCGCCTGAGGATACCTGATTTTATATATATATATATATATATATATATATATATATATATATATATATATATATATATATGCATACATATGACATTAGTCTGGGGTTCTATATTTTTTTTAGTCGCTGTACACATTTCTTTCGTCGATTTTTGGTCTGATTAGTAGAGAGAACCGATAAACTGGTTTAACTGTCTTTTTTTATTCGCTGTTATATTTCAGTTTCACCATTTTTGGTAATATTTTTGTTACCCTCATTGTTTCTTTTTTGTTATGATTTGTTTTTTAATGTGTCTGCTTTTATTGCTCGATTACATTAGAAGTATAAAAAAGAAATTAAAAACTAATTAAACATTACTTTTGAATTTAATGTATTTGCTTTTATTCTTGTTGAATTGCGGGTGTTGTGTGGTGTAAATGGATTATATCTCAGTAATAGTAAATCCAAGAAATGAGTTCGAATTCCAGTTGCACTCGTTGCATTCACTTTCGCGTAAATACCATTGGAAAAGGCATGAATCCATTTATTTTCCTACCAGCTATTGGTTGAATAGCGGGGCAGTCTGATACCTATAGTTTTGGTTGTCAGCCAGTCTACCACAGAAAGAAACGGCAGCCCACTGCGTAAAAACCATATGCCTATGCCATGAAGCGAAAAAGACACGATCATCGCCCAAACGTGTATCGCGTATAGCACTTGATTTTGACTTTAATTCATCTTCTTACTTGTTTGATGTCATAAAATATTTAATTGAACCTAGTGAGGTTTTTTTTTTAATTATTCTGAATTTAAGAAAATTGATTTAAATTAACAAAATTGCAAAATTTGATAAAGCGTTATAGAATCAATACCATTAATTGACTGCTTTCATTTTGATTTCTCTTGGAAATAATTATGAACCCTTACAAACAGTCAAGCAACAGTCATGTTTTTTTTTCTTAAATATTGACAATGCTTCGGTCAGATTTAAAAAGAAAATAAAAAATGTTCAATATTTACTAAATAAACAGGAAAAGACAAAACCTCGAAAAATTTACTCCCGTATCGATGAATTGGAAAACACAAAACTGACTAAAAACCATAGATATTAAATTGATATTAGATTCATATCATTCCCATAAGGAAGAATAATCAGTCAAAGGAGATAATTCAGAATGGTTTACTTTTTGAACATCTGTACAAAAATTAATGTAAGTTGCACAAATAAAAAAATCTTTTAAAAACATTTTTCGATTCTTCAGTCACGACTTTATTTAATAAAAAAAATATCTCATTTTACATCAACAAGAAGAATTTCCAAAGTTCACTGAATAATTACAAGTACCTTTTTTAAAAATAAATATTCATTGTAGATTTTCCCCTGAAAAATAAAGAAAATAACGTGTTGTATTAAATTATGCAAGCCTCAACTCTTCACAAAATATATTTCGAGTTTTATTGAATTATTTTTGTAAGGAGTCATGACAGATTTCCAAATTGTTTTGACTTGATATTACATAAAACTTTATACTAAATAACATCTTTAGAAAAATATCTGTGGCCAACCCTCAATTTTGAAAGCGTTCACGATATATCAAAACGCTGGTTACTGACCCAAAAAATCTTACCACCAAGTTTTCTCATGAGATAACCTATTCAGCATACAATTAATTCATTAATGAATAAGTGGTGAAAATTCCATTTAAATCGCATAATTTTCTGGTTTTTGGTATTTTTTTAAAAACAGTGTAGCGTTTTTTGCTTTTTATTTTGGAAAAAAGTGCCGGTACCTAGTTATAACGAAAGGAGTGAAAACGAAAAAGAAGGGACAAAAAAATAAATTTCATTCTATGTTGTTGCTGTTGGTATAAGGGTTAAATATCTACTTCAGATGAAAAAGTGTTGTCAGATTTAAAAAGATATTTTGTTATTTCATCAAAACAAATCAAGCTGCAAATCTTGGTCGACAGCGGGTGTAACTCGAACAAGATAACAAGATTAATAAGCTGCCAAAAAATCCTCTTCAGATATAAAAAAAAGCTCACACCTTTTCTGAAAATTTATTTATCTATTGCTTCAGTCTTGTCCTTATAATAGTTTTATTATGTAGTCCAGATAACTCGTTTTCAGCAAAGTAATGCGTATTTCGATTTTTGCATAAATGGATAGGTTTAATCCAAATGAGAATAGGTGCTATAAAGTGACTAAAAAATTCCGCTGCACTTCCACTGACCTTAAATAAAACTGGATTTAAAACAAAATAAAATCAAAATGGATGGTATAATTATTTAAACAATAAAAGTTATTTTGACGATTTTATTTGGTGGAATCAATTAATCTCGTCGTCGGTTTTATCTTGTATCCAAAACTTTAATTTCTTCTTTGTTGACCGCTTCCTTTATGATGATGGTGTTGATAACTTTAGTAGACCAATTCTTGCATGGGAGAGTCGATGGTATTGACTGCATGGTAATGTTGGTGGAGGACAAGGTTGATTTTGTCGATCCCTTTTCTTTTATCGTTTGACGTCTTCCTTTTCTCTTCTGCTGGCTTCGAAGTTTATGGTTCCGATGTTGATGGAACACCGGCAGTTAGTACGGTTTCGGGATCGTGTTTCAAACGATTTAGGCTCAAGTCCATCAGCTTTCAGTATTGTTTTGAGTTGGTCCTCGTATATTCGAAGAGGGCAACCCTGTGGTCTTTTCTTTGAATTGGGCTCATTTAATAAGTCTTGACGTGGAAACTTTGACTTTTCCATTTTTGATGCATGTCCTGACCATCGAAGACAGTGTTTCATAATCAGCGATTCGATGCTATGATTATTAGCTCTTTCCATGACTTTGTTGTTGATCATATTGTATCCCCCATTTGATGTCCAAAATTGAAAGCGTTCTAATTTTTGAATGTTACGATGATATAAAGTCCAGGTTTCGCAGCCATATAGTAAAAAGTTGAAATGAAAACAGTATTACAGACTATAATTTCTATTAAGTTCCGATTTTTGTTGTTGAAGACGTGTTTGATTAGCTTCCACATTATTTTCTGAGGTGCACTTGTTTGATAAAAGGCTGTCTCTGTATGGGAAAGAGTATTTCAAGAGGTGTATCAGAGATGATAATATCAAAACCTGGTAAGATGGTATTTGGGACTGGCTGTGCAAATACCGTGGTTTATTTGATGTTTACTGTAAGACCAAAGCGATAGTAGGCCATAGCAAAGTTGTTTACAGCCTGTTGGAATTTTTCTTTTGAATGACAGAGTGTAGCGTTGTCATCAGCATATTGAGGTTCTGAGATCTGTTGCGTTGTTTTAGACGTTTAGATCGAAGTCTATTAAAGTTAAAAAGTCCTCCATCATATCGATATCTGATGTCAACTCCTGCATTGCCTGGAGGAAGTTTGCGAAACATTGCAGCCAAATACAAAGAAAACAGCATAGGTGCCAAGTTGCATCCTTGTTTTAGTCCACACATGATTGAAAAATCTTCAGGTAGATTGTTTTGGTGGAATACACGTCCAGACATATTGTCATGTACATTGTCAATAAATTAATAAAACATGGATAAAAGACTTGTAACAAAATTTGCTTTAATCATTAATGCGAATATCGTTACAAGTCTTTTGAAAATATTAAGACATTCAAGTTTAATGTCTTAATTTTACATATATTTATTTTACACTTTATATATCTCTATATACAGAACAACATAGCTCAGAAAATGGGAGAAAATTACTTATGTGATTAGCTGTAGTGTGTGTGTGTGTGTGTGTGTGTGTGTGTGTGTGTGTGTGTGTGTGTGTGTGTGTGTGTGTGTGTGTGTGTGTGTACGAAATTAAGAGATCAGTTCGCTTGGAGACTGTCACCTCTGAATGAAAATTAGACCCATCTTGTTGCTTACCACATCCTGAGACTGAAATAGTAAAAGACAGAGTGTTTGAGTCCTTTCCTTTTATACAGCTTTATATCACCTAGTGACGTTTAGCGAAGTCCTCTGGTACCCACGGACTAATTTTGTTTATTCAAGTGTTTTGTAGGTTGCATGAGCACATACACACATAGAGAAAAAGATATTTTGAAATCAATATTTCTTTTTCAAGCTTCAACAAAACAGCAACAAAAATCTCAGGACTTTCGGTCATATGCTTCACAAATGAGCTAACTTCCTTTACAGTATCGTTACTATTGTGTTGTGTCGTAAGAGTATCGCAGATTTTACAAATCAGTGTGTAGTAACAAAGTAGAGGATTGGCAGAGCCGAAGACTGAGATTTAACTTTGGTTAGATCCACTTAGCAATTTTTGACTAGATGTCTACTGTAACTATTCACTATGTTAATAATCATTTAATTTTTGTTCACTTTATTTTAAGCTTGATTTTACTTCATGTTTCCTAAGATTTCACCCTAGGAAAGATTGTTCTGTTCGAAACTGTGACATATTTTCGACAATGTTCGTAAGCTTTTCAACGAGACAGAGAGGAAAACGCTCCAATAGTCACACACGATTTAAAGGGAAAGTAAAGCCTTTATTATTCTACGTGGAGTTGCTGAACATTTCTCAGTCGGGCGCACTTCTCAAAATTTGATCTTTAAATTACCACAGACGATCTATTCTAGAATCAATTCTTGGTTTGACCGAGAGTTTTTCAACACCCCCTTATACAAAACAATGATTCCGTTTTGTAACAGTTGCAACAGCCATAACAAAAAATGACATCAAGCAATTTATTTGTTAATTTTGATGACATTTATTCAGTCATGAAACTGAAAATGTACTAAAAACAAAAATAACCTTTGTTTTAATAAAGGTGTCAAGGTACACAATGTCTCTTTTAGTTATACGTAAATAAGATGACGATGTAAAGTGTGATGAAGGTGGGAAGGAACAAAATGGTTGATCATAAGAGTATTACTTGAATGTTATTATCACTCCCATTGACGTAAGCTTACAAGTCCAATAAACAAGTACAAAAAAGAAGAACCAGTTTATGGCAAGCAAATATCGTTCAGTTATATTCTGATTGGCTCAAAGCAAACTATGCGGACTTGGCCCATGTGACCTCTAGTACGCTAATTCCCACCGAGCACTCAACAGGAAATTTACAATCTGAGGATGTACACTGTGCATATTGGCTTTTTTCACATTGGCTGCCTTGTCATGTAGGAATGGCTAGGAAGGGGATCATTCTTACTGAAATTAGTGTTCGATCCTTACTGGAGGCACCATACCTTGGTTTTGTGACAAAAAATAAGCTACAGTTATTAAAACTGTCGATTATCAATGATCAATATCTTCAGTTTAAAGTGGCATTTTCCCCGAAAGATATGCAATGGAATTTGTCCTATAATGTCGGTTTAAGTAGGTCTTATCAAGTCGAAAATTATCGAATTTACGAAAGAGTTTAATCAATGCTTCATTACGATTTCAGTACAATTGGAAAAGGGTTCACGTTAAATAGAATATTTACTTTTTTGAAGAAAATATATTATGTTTTTCTAATATATTATCATATGGTTTATTAATAAGATTTTTGTCATAAATAGTACTAGTGACAAGGAGTATGCACAGCTCTCGGTGTCGACCCTTATCAGCGGTAACCGAATATGTCACCCAGTCGTCGATCCTCAAGTTCCTTCAGACCGTCGTGATTACTATTTAGCTGACACTTCACTCGTTAGCGCGTGACTTGTTTTGTCGCTGGTATCGTGTTGATGGCACGGTTCCACTCGAGTAGTAACGTTTCATCATCACAGAGTAAACCCGGGGTTTTCTCCAGTCATAATGATCGGTTTTATTCTGAATGAGCTTCCTTACGTAGAACGTTTATTGAGACACAAGCTCACACCAAGTCTCAAGTGGAATAAGATAGATAGATAGATAGATAGATAGATAGATAGATCATTTTATATATGCTACATCGCTAATGACACTGCAAAGATGGTCAGTTCCCTATGCCACTCCAGAAAGTACCTGACCTCTCTTGTCATGCTCTTCATGAGCCAGATCAGACCAACGATAGAGTATTAACGACATACCTGGACCGGAACTGCCCAATCCTCACTTTGCAGCCTCGATCGAATTCAGAAGCATTTGCGCGGCCTTGTAGGTGATGATTTGTTTTCCAACCTCTTTCCCATAGACGGAATGTTACTAGCCCTTCGCTGCTCTACTGCTATTTTCATGGTAGATATTTGGGCGAACTACATTCTTTAGTTCCAACCATGCAGACCTTCACAGCTAGGAGCCGCCTTGCCACGTACCTCGAGTCGACACATCCCCGTCATTCCCTTCATATTCCATTGGTAAAAAGTAAGTTACCGTGCTGACTCAATGCGTACTGATATAGGCTTACAGCACCTGGTATTCTCAAGTAGTGATGCATCTATGTAGTGACAAGACTTAACGTTGCTTAATTTCGGTGATTGAAAGACAACCGGTGTTTCAACCTTATATAGCCGTATGCCATATTTTTAAATTATACTAGAAATTGAAAAGCAACCTTATTCGTATATATTAAAAAAGGGGGGGTCATTTGCATAATCGGTTGTTTAGATGGGGAATCAGAAAAACAAAATTAGCCTAAAGCAGCTATAAACAATGGAGAAATAGAACATTCAGATTTTAACTTCCCAAAATGTAGACTGCCACGTAGGGTTGAGTCGTGTGCTTGACTCACAAATTATTAAGAGTAAATTCGATGCTCATCTGCAAAATATGATCCGTTTTTGTTTCAATAATCATTGATCTCCGTTTTTAAAATTCGTTTAAGATTAAAATATGAATTTATTTAAATACAAAAGGGAATATACTTAAAATATTCACACGTCACGAGGGCAATAAAACAACGCTAGTCTTTTGAAATTTCTAAAAAAAATCGTGCGCTGAATATGTAAAATTCTGACAAATAGCAAATGCCACAAAAATACTGAATCTTGAATAATTGAACATCCCTAATATTCCGTATGTTATGGCTCTTTTTGTATAGAAAACATCCATGATACTGTGGATTGTTGATACTGTGGACACTAATGTGCGATTGTTGAAAGATTTTACATATTTTTTAATTACACTGGTTTAAGAAAAATAAAAGTAAAAAATATTTAAATTAAAAAAAAATCCCAAAACTTTTACACTTATATATTCCACTCTCCAAACAAGTAAAACTTTCCATCTCACCTTCTAGAGTTCTTTTACAGAGTTCATAGGTGAAATGAAATACCCAGGGTTTGTTTTGATCCCCGACAGACATGCCGAAATATGCCTTGTAAGTCTGTTGAGATTACGTACTCTGTATTTATACTGCAATCTATGTTACTAGACTGTTCTAGAAATTCTTTAAACTTTTAGAAACGTCTCGAAAGTTAAAATAGCTTAGTTTCAAAACATCGATGTCCATGTCACAAAAGCAAAGTTTGAAGGTAATAATAGTCATTTCCTAGGAAATAACGCTTACTGATCAAAGGTATTTTTGTTACACGGTGTAATCCATAGATTACGCTTACATTTAAATTAGAATATACTTTGAAAAAAAAATTAAGCTCCTCTCTCTCTCTCTCTCTCCCTCTCTCTCTCTCTCTCTCTCTCTCTCACACACACACACACACACACACACATTTAGAAATCCCAAAATGATTTACATTCCTTTCATTTTCATGTTTTAAAACTAGTTAATTCACTAAGGAGCGTCAACAACCAAACTGGAATTACTTTAATGGGATGATCTAATTTTAATTCTGGTTTTAGTTTTATATGATTCCAACTAACAGAGAAAAACTCTATATTCCTAATTCGCCTTTTAATAATTACGAATAATTAAAATAGCGACAACAATATATGCAAGAAAGCTTCATATTTCTGAAAAGAAAACCTTTTTATACACATTTAAAGGGCTTTTTTTCATGAATATACAAATGACACCGTAAAAAGTTGGTAGAAACTCAAATCTAAATGTAGATTTAAAACAGAAAAAAACTTTTATTAAATACTAATGAGAAAAAAACCCTTGTAGTGAGTACGAACTAATAATAACTGCCTTTATCAACTCACTTCAAATTCCGGTGAGCTGAGGAAAAAGAAATTGGCGAGCCTATGTGAAATTGTCTTTGGACCAATGAATACCTTGCCTTCACAGAAATTAACCAGCAAGCTGAAAAAAAGAGGGTAATAAATTCGCCACCCTATGTGAAATTGTTTTGAACCAATGAAAACCTTGTCTTCACAGAAATTAACAAAAAATAAAAATAAAATAGCAAGCTTATGCGAAATTTCTTTTGGTATAAAATGATGAGAAAATTAAATTAATAAGAGTAGAATGTTTGATGTCATGTGAAAATTTTTGTTTCTATTCACCGCGTCCGACGTTGAAGTTTTCTTTACTGTCAAATTAACCGCCAATTATCGGCCTTTTAACCAAGAACGGGGCACTTCAAATAACGTTCTTTCAACAATGCAAGAAAGCCAATTATTTCAAACTACCTCTCTTCTCCCACTTTTGAATGTATACAGCTGTATATCCCTTCTGAGAACAATGAACTCTTTTACCTCTGTTTTAAACATTTTGAATATTCTTTTGTATTATATCATTTAATCTGTTGTAAGAACCTTTCCTCTTCATGAACATTCGTTAAAACAACGAAATTTCTGATTTATTTTTTATGAAACGAGCTGCTAACACAACTTTAATGGTATTCGTAAATAAATTCCTTATTTAGTTTTATTAAAATTACCCGTGGGTTTCCTCGTTATTACCATCCTTCATTAATACGTGGGTAAATCAGCGCCACTATAACCTTACAAAAGAAACGCAAATGGCAAACATAAATTATGACAAAATAATCAATAAGATTTTTGAAACAGTTATACATAAATTCCTTTGTGCGTCAAAAATTCTCTTTGACAGGAAGAAAGTCCTACAAATCCTTTTGTGATGTTTTTTTATGAAAAAATTACTTGAAGAGGAAATGCATGAGGAAGAATGGAAAGTTAGGTCGAAGGAAAGGAAGTCGTGTCAAAGTAAGTCGAAACTGGTCGTCATAAATTCGAAAAAGTGTCCTTTCAATCAAGCATAGTATCTGGCGTTCTATATGGTGTAGGAATATTATTATTATTATTATAAATAAATAAAAATAAAAAATAAAATAATAATGAAAATTATAAATAAAATAAAACAATAACATAAAAATGTTGTATAAAATGAATTAAATAAAATTCAAAAATAATAAAAATACTCCCAGCATGCAATAAAAATTGTTCCTGGCGGAAATACGGACAACCCGCCAAAAGACGTTAAATTCAATCTCTTCGCAACGAACCTCGATACGGGCAACACGGGGCCACGTGTTGCCCGTAATAATACGGAATGACGTTTCCATTTTATCACCTGTACCATAAAACAAATGTAACCTAAAAAATACACACACCAATATACACAAGTAAAATATAAATAAATTGTATGAAATTAAAAGACAATTTACCGTGCTTTTCCTGTTATTTGTGTACGTTTTATTTCCTGTCAAGTATGCTTTTATCTCCGCAAACACAAGTCTAATTTCTGCTGCTACGATGTGAGTGAATCCCCCACAATGGATCAGGTGGATTTATTTGCCGGTGAAAGTTCTACTTCCGCCCTTCGTTGGACTTTTTCAACTGTTGCAGCAGTGACCTTGTTCATTTATATATCCACTACCGTCCGATCCTTACCGTCTTTAAAGTTTGATGGTGTATTGCATCCCCATCATTGTTTCATAAATGTACATACACGCACACATGCACGCACATTCACCCATAAACACACACACATACACACACAAACACATATATATACATATATATATTACACTATTTTTATTTTTTATATTTAAGATTGATCCACTTAAGAAATTTAATACGAATATTTACTTCAAGAATAGGAACAAGAGGATGGTGTACATGATTAAATGCTGCAAATATTTAAGAAAATATATCTGAATAGATCCATTACCCTTTCTATTTTTTCTCGACTCGAGGTTGATGCCTAACACTTTTCCTGAATGTCATTAATGTTTAGGTTCTGCATGATTTTGCATAGTTCATTAAACCTTAGAAGAAAGGCACATCTCATCTTTGGAGATGGTAAAGATGCGGGGAGATGGTAAAGATGCCGGTGCCTATAACGACCGGTTGTTTTTTCGCATCACACTTTAAATCTGCGTAGCAGTCGCCTGTGGAACTCTCTTCCGGTTTCTTGCTTCCTTGCCACCTACAATCTTCAAAAATTTAAATGCAACGTAAATCAACTGTCTTCCTGAATCTTGTTCTTTCGCCTCATTAGTCCTTTCATTTTCTTTCACTCCCAGTGACCCCTTGCGTCCTTGTGGCGATAATGCCCTTGCTTCGGATGAAATGATTAAAAAATGTATTCAGGAACACAGATTGCATTATGATCATAGATCATGAATCGTGAATAGGTTGGAGACTGATGTGGGTTACCCCACTTTACTAAAAAACCGTCGCTAGGGGACGCTTCTTAAGCCTAGAAATAGAAAATGATATTCTCAGTCATACTTTTTCCTTTTTTTTTTCTTGGACAATAAGATGTAGTCTCACATGGAGAAAAAGTATACCCCACTGGAGTACGTTTACTTCAATTTCAATGCATTACTTTTCACTTTGACTTCTCCTACACAAACTTCAAACACACAAACACATTCTCTAGTTTAAATGTTTTCTATGTCATTAGAGTTTTCTTTCATATTCATTGTTTTTGTCACTCAAGGCATAATGGTGACCACGATGCGATTTTTTCTCCTGGATACAAAAACACACAAAACTATATAAAAAAAAGTCAACTATGCATCGTTTTCAAACCGAGAGTCGGTGAATAACTTCAACCTACTTCTCTACCTACAGGGTACCACGCACGGGGACACGAAAAATTTTCAACAAAAATAATTTACTCTTAAAAATTGGGATTAAACCTGATGTAAAGAGCAAAATCGCAAATTTAAAAACTATAAAACACATCTATACAACATAACAACTATCTGGACAAGTGTTCTCCAAGTCATCAAATATTTTTTCAACACGAGCGAACCAAAAAATCCCTAATATCCATTACAATTACTACTACGCTCACAGACGAACAATATTTATTACATTTCTACTGCCTTTGCTTAACCCTTTCATTCTCTTAGGCACAATTACGTCTGACTTCTACCTCCACTGGCAGATATCACAACAATTTTTTTCACCAAAATGAAAAATACGACTTTCATCTTACAAGCCTGAAGCACACAAAACACAGTTCATTTTCTCCAAGAAATTTCTCAGAATCCACAAATAAACCTACGTAGACCACACGAGAAAATACCACTCAAACACCACAAAAGTTAATTCCATTCTCAACATTAAACAACACTGTTTCTCCTGTGCTCAACAGATGTGAAATAATTTCAATTCGACCCACTGACCTTTCACTCTTCAAAGATGTTAACATGAACAAATAAGACATCTGTATGTACGATTTAATAATTCACGGGGATAGCTACATCTCCGAGAAAAATCGACAATAATACCAAATATCTTTAAAAGTTCTCACAAAACATGCATTTGACACTCTGCAGCAATTTCACCAGCATTAGATCAACAACTTTATAAATCAAATCTTTTTCTATTACAATTTTGTGCACCAAGATCATCCACGCGCAGCAAAACAACAAGGCCTTCCAAACAAAATTAATTCAAGGTGGAGCATTGGAAAACAACAAAATTTTAATACCAATCTCTCTCTTTCTGCTCTACCGGCATATTCTCGAGGGCGTGACCCACTAGAAAATTATACAGTAATCTGATGACACAGTACTTCACACAAGTACATTTTCGTCGATATGTTTAAACACACATCCCAACCACACTCTTTTTCTTTTCAGTCTAGGAAGAAGAAAACATACGCAAACTTTATGAGGGGACGGAATTTTGTGGGTTACCACACTTGAATTTACTAAAAAAAAAAAAAAACGTAAATGAGGTAAATGTGCGTGTATATGCCTCAGGCTCCGAGAGACAATTGAACTCGACTCTGGCTCTACTGGTGAAGAGCGTTCCTTATATAAAGTTCAGTTGGATCAAGTAAGCTGCTTTGTCATTTTGATTGATCAATAAATCTAAGAAAGTCGTTTCTTTTCGAAATATAGCAACTTATCCGGATGTTGTCAACTGAATCCTTTGACGTCCGAATTAGGAGCTTTTAGCTCGTAAAGCTTTTCTTATTGGATCTAAAATAATTGTTTATTAGATTTGAATTTGGATTTACGTCAAGTTACTACAATATAATACATCTATTTACGATAATCTTTTGCTTCAATGTTAATCCAGTAACTAAAATCATAGGCTACTACAGTCTAACAAATTCATCTGATCAAGAAATTTCTATAGTGATCTATCAAGCCGAGTTGAAGTTGTAGCAAATCACATTACATTGAGTGGTGGAGATACGAATTGCAAAAACAGATAAAGCAAATGAATCAGCAAATAGTAACGTTAGTTTATTTCTTTATATGATGAATGCAATCGTATTGACCTTGAAAAAAAATAAAGCAACTCATTTATTTATTATCCGGAGATCATTATTCTAGAAATCCAATTGAAACGAGCTATTTAATTCGAGTAAATTAGCTCTTATTTTTGTTAATTATTGTTTGGTACCCACAAATTTGAAATATAACGTTTTGGTTTAAATATCTCATTCACTATGCATTCATTTCCCCAAATGTTTTCCTTCAATATCCAGTCAGCAGAATCATAGTTTTCTTCATTATTTGTCAAATGTGGAATACTCTATAAGACATAGCCCGCCAAATACTCTTTTACTGTTTCAAGGCACTAGACATTCTTTACACAATTTTCAAATTTGATAAGAAATTTTTTTAAATAATATTGTCCTTTTTCACAATTGTGAACACTTAAATTTTTGGCCTAAAGTTTTGGTACCAAGATTAGAAATTACCTTGATTATTTTATCAATTTATCTACTGAGGAAGATAAACAATTTTCGGTAATTTTAAAAGAAATCGACAATCGATTTTCATTTGAGTTTCTTTTCTTATTTTGCTATCTTTGATGGCAGTTTCAATACAAACATTGTTAATTTGAATATTAATAGAATCCACTGTGTCCAACTACGTCGTAAATCCAATTCCTCATGCGTAAAAAATTATTTTGTTATCTCCTCTTTCAAAATATCGATAGTAGAAATAATGTTATTTATTTTTTTATATACCTATTAATTTATTTACTGCTTATTAATGCGCTAGAACGGAATAGTGCGACATTTTAAAACAAATCCTAGCTTAACGAACTTGAATAATATTCTCTATGTTCTTAAGTTAATTATTATGAGCTTGAGTTTTTATTAACTTTTATTAGACACTAATGCGAAAAGCCCTCACAAAAGGAAAGGCAAATAACAAATACAAACCGTGCAAAAAATAATCAACATTTGCTTTGAATAAGTTAAACAAGTATTTGGCGGGAGGGGGGCGAAAGTTCTGTTAGGTAAATAGGAAGTCCTTCAAGTCGTTTTGAGAAGTTTAACAAAAATTCCTTAAAGGTAAAACCTGGGAGAAAAGTAGGGGAGGTGACTCAAGGAAGGAAGAAAGCTGAGACGAAGCCGGATATTATATATTCAAAATAAGTCTCCTTTCAACCAGGCAAGGAGTCTAGAAGTTGGACAGCTCTTCCTATTGTTGAAGAGGTGACGTTCTGTTCGAACCAGACAGAACGTCACCTCTCTTGATTTCTCGACTGCTGGACCAGTAATATTTGTTCACTTATATCCACCAGCATTAAAAGCCACGCCTTCTTTCAAGTTTCTGGTGTCATTTATTTTTGGCAGGTTTTTTGACTTAGAAAATTTTTCGCGCCTTTCCTTTTATAATTATTATACATTGTCTTTTCTTTCAGTTGAAATATGTTTAGACTATCAAACATAAAACCATTGTGTGGAAAACATGCACCAACTTTTTACTGTTTATTCATATATTTGAATTAAACTTGTTACTTCAGATCAATTGAAAAATCATTTGCGATTGTATTTGTAAAATCTCATCTTTTAAATTGTGATATTTGGGGTGAAAAAGGGCCTTACATATAGATTACTGAAGTGTTTCCTTCCGTGGATTTAAAATTCTACAAGTAATACTTTCATCCGAAATAGAAATAGTTCCAAATTGCTATTAAAAATTGAATTTTTATTAACTGAAAAAACAAAATGGTGTATCTTATTTCACGTTATTTGTTATGCCATGGCGTTTCCATACATAATCTACACCCCCGAGCAGCTTAAATAATTAACTTTATTCTGCGAAAAGTGGCAATTATATATACGCAGTGCATCCTGATCAAAAATGATAAATTGGGTGTCAGTGTCAATGATCAACAGGGTGGATGTGGTCAAATTGATCTCGGATGAAATGAGCACTCATCCCTTTCTCCGGATAATTTTTATTACAGTTACCGGCAGTTGTGGTTGACATTTTTTTTTAATTTATTGACGTCACGGACAGTAAGTGTGGAAAATGCGTCGCAGTAAAACCCAGTTTGTGGTTAGAAATAATTCACTTACTATTCTACGTCGTAGTATAAAAATGATTGAAATTTAAGTCTTTGCAAATAGATAATTTTTAATGTTCATTCAAATGACATGCTACTATAGAACGAGACAAGGAATTTTTTATTGTATGAGAGTACATGACAAAGAGTAATCACACTCATTCTTACGCCGTGGAATTAGGACAGTAATCTGATGACACAGTACTGACTTCTACCTCCACTGGCAGATATCACAACAATTTTTTTCACCAAAATGAAAATTCGACTTTCATCTTACAAACCTGAAGCACACAAAACACAGTTCATTTTCTCCAAGAATATAACCCAGAATTCACAAATAAACCTACGCAGAGCACACGAGAAAATACCACTCAAACACCACAAAAGTCAATTTCATTCTCAACATTAAACAACACTGAAAACATTGAAACATTGAAAGTATTCAATGGTTCACAAACATTTTTTAATCACGATACCCTTAGTAAAGTTTTTGTTTCTTTTTCACAGTACCCTAAATTTGAACATCATGAACAGTTGTATTTGTGTTCAGGCAAATTGTTAAGTCAGTAAAAGAACAAATAAAAAATAAAAATAACAGCCAAGTTTCGGTTAAGCAAACGTAAATAAAAAATAAAAATTATAAAATATATTTTCCTATGTCGAGTTGCCTTGACTCTAATCTCTGTTTCTTCCAGAAATGCTTCTTCTTATTTTAAAAGAAAACTGTTAAAAGGAATAGCTTCTAAAGTGTGTGAACGATTTACAACAATGTAAGTGTTCAGTTTAGTTTATATTTACATTATTAATTGAGCGCCACAAAGATGGATCCATGTTTGATATTATACGCTCATTTTAAATTCCTCAGTCAAGTTGGAGTGAATTATTTTTCTCAAAGAAAATATAATCCTTTTCATTAAATCCATGCCAGTATTTTGGAACCATTGATCTGGTAATATTCTTGATAGGAATATAAGAAATGGCGTGAAAGATGCACGGAATGAAAAAGCAGAGAACCGAGTTTGTATTCAAATTGAGTTCATTATATTCACTTACGCACAAATACCATTGAGAAAAGTATGACTCCATCTCTTCTCCCCTAGCAGTAAATAACAGGAAAAACTGGATTCTATAGCAATAGCGTAGCTAGAGTAAACGTCACCCGGAGAGGTCCGCTCAAATGTCACCCCAATGACCCCGATTCACCCTATGCTGAATGCCTGTAGATAAATTTTCACCTCTACTTTACTCTACTGACCGGTACGTTACTGTTTACATGTATGATCCAAGACAAAATCCAATAACACAAAATAATCAGTTCAAATCAAATTTTTTTTTAAATGCAACTGTTCACTTTCGGAACAACTAAATACAAAACACAGCAATACACAAAAGAATGACATTCGATACTATAGTCTTAGAATGAATGTTTTCTTGTTTTCATTGTGGCAACCTGTCAATGACATCGTCAAAATCTGTTTGTCTTGTAAGCTCGTTTTCAATGGACAGCATAGCCAGATCCGACAGTCTCGACTGGCTCATGGTTGATGTAATTTTCTGTTGCTAATTTTCCGGTGTCCAATTTTCCGTTGCATCATTTTCTGGGTACCATTTAATTATCAATGATGTTTGAAAGTATTTTTCTTGACAAAAATGTTCTATTTAATTTTTAAGCATTTTTCGGAACATTGTAAACCAACTGCATTATTTTAAAGGTTACCTAGAGAATTACCTACAAAGTTTATTTTTTTTGTTTTTCTTTATACAAGTAAAATAAATTTACATCGTATTTTGATGTTATTATGATTTTAGTTTTAGTGATAATTTAAAAACAATAAATATTTATCATTAGTACCAATAATGGAAAATTAAGTTAAAAATTTAAAAGAATCTTTTTTGGAATCGGAAAATAGACAAAATTTTTCCGATTCCGATACCCCCCGATACCCCAAAAATTCCGATTTTTCCGATTCTCGATTCCAATTAATCGTCCCAACACTAGTAGATATATTCAAAAACTATATCGCTTACTCAATAGAAAATTGTATCTCAGCGAATAGATACACAGGCAAGACTGAAATTGTTGCACCTTTAGTTTTGTATTTCGCTTTGTTGTTATTAATGATGCAGAAAACACCATATCATCCGATAAAATGTTACAACAATGTCTCTTGTTAGTAACCAAGATTGTAGCAACTGAAACACATGAAAGCTGAAAACATCGCTATTTTTCCTACTTACAAATTTCCCGACAATTTATTAGAAAATTTCTGACGGGGGAACAAAACTGGGGGATCATAAATTATTTCTGGGGGGTCATATGCCCGCCTGCGAAACCCTGTCTCCACCACTGTTTTCAGACTATTTTTGGCACCTTAGCCTGGTTGAAAAATTTTATTGGGGGTGACATTG
Organism: Acanthosepion pharaonis; assembly: GCA_903632075.3. Classification (NCBI taxonomy): domain Eukaryota; kingdom Metazoa; phylum Mollusca; class Cephalopoda; order Sepiida; family Sepiidae; genus Acanthosepion; species Acanthosepion pharaonis. The sequence continues at coordinate 86,392 of CAHIKZ030001296.1, read as the reverse complement.
TGTTACCCCTCCTGTGCTGGCACCCGGGGCGGTCCGCCCCCTCGCCCCTCGCCCCCCGCCTTAGCTACGCCACTGTTCTATAGTCTTGACTGGCGACAAATCTAGATTAAGGAAAGATCTGAATTCAAACCAATCTGGAGAGGCTTGGGTTCCGTCAGACTGTTTAGCCTAAGACACACTACTTTTGCTACGATTGCAATACATGTAATGCCTCTACGAACCTAATGGGTTATGGGATTCGAGTTTGTGATCGTGAACATAAGAAAACGGCTTTCAGAATCATTATTCTATTTCACTCTTGATTCACGCATACTTTTTCTTGTCTTTAAATTACGAGTTGTAGATTTCTTTATCTACATGTAAACGAAAACTAATGCAATTTCAAAGAGTAATAACAAGTGTGAAGAAACTATTAATTAGCGCAATCTGGTCAGATTGAGGATTAATTAAATGGACTAATCGGAATGTATTATCAGTGACTTCAAAAACCAAACCGTTTGCAACTGTAAAAACAAGTGGATTTTGCAAAAACTGGCCTGATAAAGTTAATGCCATCAGCAGTTATGTTAATAAATCAAATTCAGTGACTGTTTTCCTCATTAACAAAGTGGAAATGAACTACAAAGTTATTCCTTAAGCCAGATACTTCTATTCAAATTAAAGATATATTTATTCAAATTAAAGATAGTTTTATTCAAATTAAAGATACCTCTATTCAAATTAAAGATACTCTATTCAAAAAGAAGAGACCGTCGTTCAAAATATAAAGACCATCATTCATTGAATAGATTCTTTCATTCAATATAAAGATACTTTTATACAAAATAAAAGATTCTCTTATTCAAAGTAATGAAACAATTAACCACTACTATAAGGATTAGAATTCAAAATAACAAGGCCTAATGAATGGATAAACACTTTTGATTGCATATTACAAACTATTTTGGAGCCATTTTGTTCTTTAATTGCTCTGCAGTGCATGAAACTTCAAGATCAGCAGAAAACTTTGTTTTCAAAGAACTGAAAGCCTCTCCTATTGGGTTTAATATTGGATTTGTACGGTGACAAAAATCTAACAGACAGCTCATTACTTGTAATTGAACTTAGCACAACTCTTGAGTGGTGGAATTTCACATTGTCCATTATTATATATTTCACGAGTTTGTGAAGAATAGTCTCGCCAATAATTGAAGCAACTAACGTGACATTAAATGCACCAACGGTAATTTGATGGGTTATGATTCCTCTTAAGGAAATGGCACATAAAATGCTACAATTTCGTCTTCGGGAAGTCTAACTAAACATTTAGTTTAACTTTTGAATAATTCCTTTTTAAATCAAACTAGGATCAGCATTCAATGTGTTTCCGATTAATTCATTGGCCCTGCGATTTCTTTCGTCATTATTTCTAGGATTTTCTTATTTTCAACAAAATTGTCTTTGTAAGTCTGTAAGTTCAGTGAGTTTTTTTTCCGTTTTTCTTTTTGCAGCTGTAGCCTTTGAAATATTCATTATCTCAGAAATTTGGACCTTCGTTCCCGCAAAACAACGAGTGTCAAAAGGACGGTTATGTGAAATAATAACCGTGTCGATACAACACTATCATTTTAACTACCTTCACTTCTCGACAATATTTATTGTTTAAAAAAGCGATTATTAGAATTGTAATAAAAAACTAGACACTGTGTGAAAGTGAATTTATACATTTGTTTTGTTCTTCAGAATGTGTGGTATGTTGTGCCAGATGGCGGTTTTTGACAGCAGTCCGGAGAAAGTCCGTTTCGGTTCGATAGTGCATACTTTCTGCTAGTAGTAGAAGTCATCTTAGAAATAGGCAGCGTCAGTCTACTTTTTCTCGACCTTAAGAACGGCAGAAATTATCATTAGCAGATGACCTCTTTACTACTTCACGCGTCACGCATGACTTGTTTCTCTGGCAACTGCGTCTCTTGTTCCGTGGTTTCTCTTGCCTACCCTTCTCCTCGTCTCCTCGTTTTGACCAGGCTCCCAGACTCAGGCGCGGACCTTGGTTTCGTCTAACATCAAAAGTCTGTTTGTTTTCATTCTTTTTGATAGGTCCAAATTATTTTATTTTCCGGCGTTCCTTTCTTTCTTTCTTTCTATTTTTTTTTATTTTTATTTTTTTTTTTTTTTTGCGAGAAAATTATGCGTGAAGCCTGTCTTATTCGTGATAGATTTATAGTCATAAATAAGTAGTCTCTGGTCCCACATACTTCCGGCGTTTTTCGACCGAGTTCAGTTTTTTCTTCTCCTTTTTATTTTAGGGTTGCCTTCTCGTTAGTTCAGACAGAAGTATATATAGAGAAGTTTAGAGAAAGAAAGAAAGAAAGAAAGAAAGAAAGAAAGAAAGAAAGAAGTGTTTTAAAGAAAAGTGCAAATGCCTTATTTTGATTTTAATTCTTTCTATTTTTGTTCATATATTTTATTTTCATATTTTATTTTACTTTATTTTTTTATCGGGACTCACTACAAATTTACAGTAAAATATTAATAACTATTTATTATTATATTTTTATATTTACAACAATGTAAAAACTAATTCAAATAAAACTAATGCAATGCAATCTTTATTATTTACCAATTTATAAAGAAATAAATATGAAAACAATTTTTATTCATAAATTTATAAAGATTTACTAAATTATGAAGATATGTGAACCAACTATAAGGAAATTCTTATTATTTACCATTTTATAAAGTTAATTGGCAATTACACGATGTTTGCCAACCATTCCAATAAAAAGTTTAATAAATAAATACTAATAAATAGTGTAAATAAACAATCTAATAAATAAATAGTGTTTATTATTTTTGTTGTTAATTCTCAAAAACAAAGAAAATGCATGAATTCACTTTCTTATATTTAGGTTTTATCCTAATCATCGCTTTTTAAAACAATAAACATTGCCGTGAAAAAGTGGTTAAAATAATAGCGGTGTCAATGAAAAAAACGTCCTTTTCTTATTCAATCAACCACAACACTGGAGATTATTTTTTTCTTTAGTAATTTTGATCATGTTCTTTCGCATGCTTTTAGAAAGCAATGGAAGTGTAGCGACTGCTTTGCTTTTCCACGCTCACAATTTATTTGTCTGCGATTGACTAGTAAATCAATACTGCTTTTCTATAAGACAATTTAGCAATCGCAGTCATCACTTTGAATTTTTCGGTCGTGAACTTGCTCACATGTTTCTTTAATACAAAATTAGTAATTGGTCAAATTTTAACCAATCAAACATTTTAATACAAAATCAATTTTTGCTGAGTTTGCGCTCGGAGCCTACCGGTACCTTTAAAAGAAGCAATTTTGCCACAAGCCGCCAGTAGAGTCCAGTTATTTCGCCTGTCCACACAAATCTACAACTTTACTCACAACATTTCAAACTCACACACAAACACAAATTTTGTAACACATTATACATATCTCTCTCTGTGATTCAGCCAAGTTCATGAACCAGAACTCCGGTAATTTCTCTAAACAACACATTTCTTAATTAACTGTATTCCACTCTAACAGCAGACTCTATTCAATATAGAATCCTGAACATTCTTAGTCAAAAGAAACGCTTTTGAACATTCAATCAGAAATCAGAATACAGTTGAAGGGGAACAACTTTTTTCTCCTTAATCATTACACTTCATTGCACGATTGTTTTGTATGTTATATTTCAATATATATTTATTTGTTTGATCCACAAGTGGAGTTTCGTTGTTTTTTTCTTGAATCGTTAAGTGTACAATAGATATATGCGTTAAGAACACACATCACAGAAGGGTAAACAGCAAAAGCAATATTTAATTTTATAGCTTCATTATTTTAAATACTCATCTTTAATAACTGTCTTATTACTTTGAATAAGTTTGTTTTGAATAAAGGCATCTTCATATTGAATAAAATAATCTGTTTAATAAATAATGGTCTTTTTATTTTGATTAAAAATATCATTAATTTGAACAGGGGTATCTGCCTTAGTGCATAAGTAATATTTCGAATCTGGGATAGAATGAATTGTTACTGCCATTATTTACATACATCCGAGGTAATGTCCTCATTTTTGTTTTTATTATCAAAACAGACGGTCATTGTGCAGTTCAAATCTTTTCACCGATCCAGGTAGTCTTCAGGAAATTTTGAACTTTTTTATTTAACCTTCTTTTTTCTATCCATGCCTAATATATATATATATATATATATATATATATATATATATATATATATATATATAAGGAAAAGCTATGACAAAGTAGAAAAAGGTTTTGGTGTGACGCCTTTCGTCCTTTAAAATTGAAAATTATTAGCATCCTCAAATGTTCGAGCGTATGTATGGTTACATTAAAAACAAATAATGGATACGCAATTAAATATTGAACATTATTCATGTGTCTAAAACATTTTCGCATTAGTTTCTATTGTGATTTCTCAATAAATTTGACAGGGACAGATATGACGACCATACCTGCCTGGGAAAGTGTCGAATGTCTTGTGGAGCATGTTGAGTGGCATATGAATTGTATGGGCGGACATTATCCTGCTAGAAGAGTACATCACATTCCTATTGCAGGAATGGCAGAACAACAGGTTGAACAATGTTTTGGTTCATGGCAATGACCAACGTTCACTAACTAAATATATGAGCGAAAGTTGTAAATTATGGCATCTACATCATGATGTCAGAATTTAGGTTTGTTTGTCGTAGGTGAATACCATCAAGAAAATACCGTTCCTCAGGCTATGTCGCACATGCAAACGATTATGAAAGCATGTAACTGTTCTCATCCCTGAACAATATAATAATGTCTTATAATGCACCATTCCATATCCACATTGTGAAACCGCTGCAAATGTGCATGACAATGTTGCATGAAAGTAAGTACCTCCACCAATTCGGCATAAATTTTCGATACCTAACGTTTAAAATGAATTTTTTAAAATGAAAAAGCATTCTTGAAGATTTCATTTTAGCTTTAATTGAAAGCTAAATGATTAAATTTACTATTTCCAGTAAGTAAAATATTCTGGCGTAATTCAAATAGAAATTACATAGATCGGAATCTCAACTTTTTGGCCGATTTAAGAAAGTTTTCTTAAAAGGGACCATTTTCTTAATTAAACAAAACAAAATTATCCGTTTTAAAAATTTTCCAAAAATAAAATATATATTTGTGATATGTTATTTGAGTAAAATTAGCAAATTTAAAGTTAAATTAATGATCTGATTTGAAATAAACATTACTTAAAAAAGCATAAAAATGTAACATACAAGCATTTCTTAACGACGAGTCCTGTTTTTCTTTCATCTTTATTGACGTATCGATAAATTCCGAGGTGATGACAGCTTGTATGAATTGACATAAATTTATGAAATCTAAGTGAACGCATTTTTTCGTTTTTAACTACCTACAGACTACGTCCAACACGCGTCGTAATTCTCCGAAATGACCACCCAGCCTCTCTCAGACGGTTCTAATTGAACAAAAGGAGCAAATGCGTATGCATGTGTCATGACACCTGTTAGCGGTAGATTGTGGGAGTTCACTCACATAATAGAAATAGAAATTAGCCTTGTTGTCCACAGAGATAAAAACATACTTGACAGGAAATAAAACATACACAAATAAAAAGAAAATCATGGTAAATTGTATGTTAATTTCATAGAATTTATTTATATAATTGCTTGTATTTTTTAGGTTACAATTGTTTTATGGTACATGTGACAAAAGGGAGAAATTTACTCTGTAGTATTACAAGCCATATAACAGAGAGAAGTTGGACAGGTGTTGCCGGTACCAAGGTTCGTGGTGAAGAGATTGAATTTAGCGTCTAATAGATTTCATCCTTCATCTACAGTCGACGATTCTAAGAGACTCCGTGCCCTCATCAATGCTAAGTTGATCGAAGGTGATGTCTCAGCTTCAGTTAGAATATTGGCCTCATCTGATACTATACTATATACTTCACCAGAAGTTCTCACGGCGCCCGTCGAAAAACATTCTCGACCACCATCAGATGTCAGATTTGTTCAGATGGAAAACAATGATTCAAACATTGAAAGCTCAAAACGAAGCAATGGTTGCTTATACTGAAGTCTTTCTCGGTAATAAAAACTGGAGGTTTGGACGGCCTTCGATCTGGTCACATCAACAACTTAATTTCTGCCCACACTGCCGAAGCTGGTGAACATTTGAAAACATCCATAACAGCTCTTATTAATTCCTTCTCCGAGATGAGATACCCCAACATGCTCACCGACTTAATATTTTCAGCCAACCAAACGGCTTAAAAAAAAAAAGACGGAGGTATCCGCTCTATCGCTGTTGGTAACATTTTTTCGTTGTCTTTAAGGCAAAAATTGCTTGTAGAGTTGTTTTTTGTAGGAGATGGGGCAAAATTGCGACCTGTCCAGCTCGGGGTAGGAATACAGGGCGGGTGTGAAACCGCGGTTGATGCCACAAGATCATTTTTTTCGAGAATACATCACCCATGTTTCCCCGTATCTTATTAAAATTGAATATGAAAAACGCTTTCAATAGCATCAGAAGGGATCATACCCTGGAAGTTTGCAATCAACGAACTCCTTCCTTATTTAAACTAAATTTTCTTTCGTATAGTCAATCCTAAGCATGTTGATCGCCTCTGATAATATTATTTTTCTGCTACTGGAATTTAAGCAAAAAAATCCAACCTTTCCGCTACTATTTGCGATGGCTGTTGACGGAGTAACTCGTTCCATCGCCTCTCCTTTCAAAAATTTTGTATCTTGACGATGCAACGTTGGGAGGATCCATCGAGGCCGTAGCTGCATTGACCTCCGACGAGTTATTCCTTATTTATCTCTGTTTGGACTTGAGATTAACTCGTCCAAGCCAGAGATAATAAACTTGAATCATAGTACAGATGATTTCGAGAGTGCTATCCGGGACATCAGACTCATCCTTGAGGATATAAACACCTAAGGAGGAATTCTCCAGTCTTTCCAATGGCCATTCTAGAGTGTTTGGATACTAAGCATGTCATTCTAACAAGAATGACTGAGAAATTGATGCACACCCAGCTCTCTTCCTCTTGAAGAACAGTTTTTCGCTACTGAGTTTCCTCTACAATCTCAAACAGGATTTCTTAAATGAGATAGATATCACAATTAAGAGATGCGCGGAGCTAATTTGCAACGTTAATTTACCTACCTTCCTTTGAGTTTCGGAGGCCTGGGCCTTCGATCAGTGGTAGATTTTGCCCTTCCAGCATTTTCTTCACTTTTGTCCAGTCGCGAATTAATTGATGAGATACTCGGTGGGTCGTCTCAGTGTTTCTTGGGTAGTTCTTTCGAACAAGCTTGCAGCGTCTGGGGCCAAGAAGTACTTTCTATCCCACTAGACACATAAAAAAAAAACCCAAAAAAAACTGGGATAAAATAAAATGCGAGGCCAATTTTACTAATTTGAGGCTCTCTTTGGATCAGCATCACCTCGCCTGTCTACTATCTGCTTCACAACCGAGTAGTGGCGCCTGGCTCAACGCAGTGCCATCTTCATCTACCGGTACCCTTCTATGTGTGCACTCGGGTCGGAGTCGCGATCCATCTTGGACTCAAATTATGTGAGCGTCACAGATGTGGAGATTCAATCGATGAGTTTGGTTTGCATCCTCTTTCCTGTCGTCGTAGTGCCGGCCGCTTTCCACGGCATGCAGCAATAAACGACATCATCAGAACAGGTTTGGATGCAGCAGGGTTCCCTTCCCAGATCGAACCCGTAGGCCTCGACCGTGGTGATGGAAAGCGGTCAGATGGCGTTACTATTTTCCCTTTTAAAATGGGGAAGTCGTTGATTTGGGATGCGACCTGTGCGATACATTTTCGGCCGGTAATTTGATCAGGTCCGCTGTTGAGCCGGGGTCCGTCGCCTGGGATGCAAAGTTAAAAAAAATAGTTAAATATTCTTCTCTTGCTGATAGATATTTTTTTACTCCTGTGGTAGTGGAGACTTCTGCGGTTATTGGCTCTCGTTCGATGGCGTTCTTTCGGAGGATTGGCGCGATTGCGTTTCGATTAAGGGACGATCCTCGCGAAACGGAGTGGCTCTTGCAGCGTGTCTCACTGGCGATGGTTCGAGGTAATGCTTTCTCCATCATTGCGTCTGGCAGAGGATAGCAAAAAAAAATGTTTATAGTTACTTTGCTCAAACTTTTTTCAATAAATAAATTATTGGAATTTAGCGTCTTTTGGCGGGATGTCTGTATTTCCGGTAGGAACAGTTTTGTTGCATGCTGGGAGTATTATAGGATTTTTATAAGGTAAAAATCCTACGAAAAATGTATCTTAGTGCAAACAAATGCTTGTAGTAACGTTGATGTTAAAACCAAAGCACACAACAAAGACAGATGACACAAGCCGAGTTTAAAAAAAGAGAAATACGTTAAATTTATTGAACACACAAAATGAAAGGAAAGTTACACAAATAAGATGCTTTGTGTGCCAATAAGTCTGTAACATGTATATACAAATAGAAAGCATATATATAGTGTAAATAAATATGCCTTTTTTACAATGAAGGATATAAAATTATACCCTTTACAATAAAGGATATACTTCAAAGTATGTTGTTTTACAATAAAAATATAAAATATGCTGCATGAGGTCGCCAGAAAGTCAAACGACATTATAACAAATATAGAAAAGTGAAAGGCTCTACTTCTCTGAATGCTTTTCAAGTAATAATAGGTATAATGTCCGTAGCGACCTTTCTTGGTAACAGTGAAGAAAATATATCACACCAGTCCACGAATTTTACTTAGATGAGGGAGCAGCCTAATTTGTTTCAATTCTCGTTTTGCGGTATCAGATTTCTTTTGTCGTTGTTCTTGACCGTAGTGATCTGGATTCAACCAGCAACTGAAGATGTCTTTACTCCCGCTCGATTCAATTGAATTCTTTTCTTTTATACATCAAAACCGGCTCTAGATTGTTTCTCGGGATTTGGAGCGAAGCCCTCTGATTGGTGCCGAAATAATTCACACGCCGCTATTTTTCCACAAATTGGAAGAACGACAAATATTTTTTAAAAGTCAATAGTTTTAAGATGGAACCCAAAATAGCGTCTGCTTTCCCCCAGAAAAGCAGACGATATATGCTGAATCGGCTTAAGTTTCATATAGTATTTTTATTATTTTTAATTTTTATTTTATTTATTTTATACAATGTTTTTATATTATTGTTTTATTTTATTTTATTTATAATTTTCATTATTATTATTATTTTATATTTTATTTTTATTTGCTTATAATAATATCCCTACAAGATCATCACACTGAACCTCAAGGCAGCACACGTCACTGATGTTTAGGATTACTCTGTCACAAGATGATGAAGACTGAAATTTTGCGCGTAAGTGAAAGTAACGAACCCGAAACTTACAGTTTTGCTTTTGTCGCTTAGACAAAGTAGGAAATGCGATAGACTGGTTTGCAGTTGATATTTACATTCTTCAGATATAGAAGACTTAATAGACAGAAACGGCCTCTTAATTTGCATTGAAATCTGCCTTTAATTCGAATTTTTGGAACGATTGCTACTGACTTTGCACTGGTATAGAGTTGAAGAAAATGACACCTAAAATTTTGCGTCCTATAGAACATATAATTTTAGTTTAGTAAATGAAACCTGTTTTGTTACAAAATCTGAAGTGTCTAGATGTTTTCATTTTATAGGTTCCCTGTAGATTATTCATGCAGTAAATGATAGACATATATGCATTTGCCCGTAGTCTGCTGTTTTTATAATATTTTTATTCTATTTTACCAAAATACTCAGATCTGTCAGAATAATTAGAGCGGCTTTTCTTCATTTTCCTGTGTCAGCGAGGTGACATCATCAAAAAGTTGCTTTTCCAGAACAAAATGTCGTAATTCAACTGATGACGTCTTTCTATTTTTCTTTTTCAAGTTTCCTCTCTCTCTCTCTCTCTCTCTCTCTCTCTCTCTCTCTCTTCTCTCTTGATTATCATTTCCTAACAGTCCCCTATATATACAAACACATATACGTACGAATGCATTGTCCATTTCATTAAGTAACGAATTTCCTATGCGTCTCGCCGAAGCTAAAATAGCAGAGTGGGCGCCAGAAGCTTGCAAAAAGTATAGTTTCTGTATTTTATGTTTATTAATTCATGATAGAAGTTATTAAAAAGAAGGGATTTTGCTTCGGTTAACAATCACACTGAAAACAAACGAGTATATCGTCCAAAAGTAGACAGATATCGTCGTAGGCTTTGGCGGAGACAAAAACATCTAATTAATAGGCTCGTTTGGATATCGAATAATCAAATGAAAAAAAGATGAATAAGAAATATTTTTCTGTGTAAACAAAGTATTATGACGAGACTTCTTTTTAATGTTAAACATTTAAAACTCATGAAAAATATTGTAAAAATGTCAATTGAATTTTAAATATTTGTTGTTGTTGTGGTGGTGGTTTAACTTTTTTTCTGGTTGGTTGTCTTTGCGTAGAAAAAGGACCTCTGATCGTTATTCGAAGTTGATGATGGCCAAATTTCCTTTGAGAATGACGACTTGTTTAACTCGTCTTTGGATTTTGTCGAGAACCTCAAGATGAACAGCGGGGGCACCAGACCACATGTAGCAACTGTAGTTAACAAAAGAGAAAGTATATTAGTGTTACCAAGTTTAAAAGGAAAAGAGATACATTAAAAATTATTAAGTAGTTTGTGTGTGTGTGTGTGTGTGTGTGTGTGTGTGTGTGTGTGTGTGAGAGAGAGAGAGAGAGAGAGAGAGAGAGAGAGAGTTTAACCCGTGCGGAAAAGAAATGTTCCCCAGCGAGAAGTTTTTTTTTTTTTAATTACTTAAACAGCGCTACCTAACAGGCGTTTTGGCAAACCAATTGGAGTTAATCACCACACTTAGTTTTTAGAAGGCATCTTTCACTATTCCAATGCGCCTTCAAATTTTGGTTTTGCATTTTCTGTCCTCTGTTAAAACATTTTCCAGATATCTAAATTTTTGTACTTGCTGGATTTTGGTATCTCTAATTTGTAATTCGCGTGTTGGGCTGTTTCTCTTGCTGACAATGATACATTGTCTTCTTATAATTGATGTTTAGTCCTTTCTTCTCACTTTCCTTTACTACCTTCTGTGGGAATTCCTTTGGTTTCCTTTCTGTATCTGCTATTGCAGGGTCAGTCTATCCGGATTAAAAGTGAAAAATTAAAATCCTAGTTTCGTGCGCACAAAAATAAAATAACGCGAAGAAATGTTTTTTTTTACATCGGGAAAAAACAAAACCTGATTGAAATAATCATATATTTATGTACATATTAACATTTGTTTTTATATGGTAAACATTGTGTTTGTTCTGATCGTAAAAAAACAAAGTTCAAATATTCGATAAAATCTTCCATTTGTTAAAGGGTAGTTCGTAAATTTATATGCCTTAATCAATATAAAGTGTGTATTTATGTATGTGTGTCTGAATCACGTTTTAACAGAGTGTATGCAAGTCTGCTGACTGAATGTGTGTGGGTGAAGCTTATTAGTAGAAACGTTGTGTGTGTGAGTGCTAATACGTGAAATCTGACTACAGTGGCTCCAAAAGGAAATGGACATACAGATAGATGATCAGACTTACTTTTTCCCACGGTTATGAGTATTTCTTTGAGTTGTGTGAATAGTGTGTTGTCGTCGCTGACTGACGTGTTGTCATGGTAACGAGAGAATTCTACTCGAGTGTTTACAGATCCAACTGCTTATCATCGACGGGTGATCCACGTCCAGCAGCTGACAGGGTCTTTGCTGTGTGCTTTTTATTGCCCCCGAAATCGGTGTATATATAGTTATCCCGATCACATGATTGGCTCCAAACGAAAGCTATTCGGTTTACGCGGGATAACACCCAGCGACATTTGGAGTTCAAACGTACGGACGTACTCGGAAGCATAGCACGTGACTGTACTGTCCAATCAAATTCCAGGAACCACTTATTTAATCTTGGATCCTATTTTTTACTGATTTCTACACAAGTTTTTGTTTTAGTGATTCTGATCTTATTTATGTGTGTGCGTTTCTTATTTGTGCTTCACCTATTGGTTGTAAAATATAGGATTTTATATGCTATACTATCAACACAGTGCATATCTTATGTTAAGATTGTAGCCGCCAATAATGAATTTTGGTAGGACAAAAAAGAATCAGTAACTCAAAATTCTTAGAAAGATAAGAACTGTAAGAGGAAGGTTTTGTGTGCTTATCTGTAGACGTCAATAATCCCCTACGCATTTATATTATCGCAAATATAACAAAATAATTGTTGTAGCATACCTACGGATGATAATGGGCATGTCACCATTCACATTAATACAGTAGTAAATACTGTATGTTGGTCTACAGTCGGAGATTCGTCTCCAGCTGTGCTGGTCAAACTCTATCTCCGGGCAGAGAGGATCCCCAGACGAGGTTATGTCGAAGGGCAAAGTCTCGTCTCGTGAAACAGCTGCCCGGGGAATTTTTGACCGAGCTTACGGGCTCGAATATCCCACATTAAATTCGGCCTTGTGCCACATCTGACCGTGTGGGTGGTTGGTAGACATCCTGCAGTTGGAGATTCATTGTGGAATTCACTTGACTCACATCTAGCAGTTGGTTATTTCTTTTACGCGGCAGTCTTAAGTAGTGTCTTAAGAAGTAGACAACTGTGTTGTTCGTTTCCTAAATATTATCGTTCATTACCAATCTCCGTGTGATTATTATGTTCAGTAACGTGATCTTAGGGTTTTTCTTTTATACTTAGAAAGAAGGTTAGTTAGTAGCAACAGTATGGTGGCGCAGTTATGTATAAACTGCTGATAATAGTTTATCATCCCTAGAAATCTGCGTAACTGGCGTAGGGTTGGCGGTGGTGAGAAACTGTTGATTGCGTTGACTTTCTCGTCCAAGGGAGTTAACCCGTGTTTATCTATGATGTGACCGAGAAAAGTCAACCTAGGCACAGCAAACAAACATTTTCAAGATTCAGTTTTAGACAATAGTGTTGTAACCGCTCAAACACTAATCGCAAATGCTTGTTGTGCTCTTCGGGGTTCTTACTGGCTATTAACACATCATCTATGTACGCATAAGTGAAAGGTAACACTCTTAGAATCTCATCAATCAGACGTTGGAAAGACTGCGCTGCATTACGCAGGCCAAAAGGCATTCTAGTGAATTCATACAACCCAAAAGGGGTAGTAATAGCTGTTTGGGTACGTCTGATGGTTCTATCGGAATTTGGTAGAAATCTTTTTTAAATCCAACTTAGTAAATATGGTAGCGCCTTCTAGTGACAGTGTAGTGGATGCCTACGTACACCACGCCCACAAATTACTCAACAGTAATTGAACGGAAAATAAACAATACCTTTTGTACAGACAATTTACGCATCGCACGAGCCACATAAAAATTTCTCGTGTTTTTGCTTCACCAAACTAGCTATAGAAAAAAAATCAACGATTGGTCGATTTTTGGCCAATCACATTAAATGACACTTTCTTCAATATCCTTCTCGCGCTCGTCCTTGGAGCCACCTTACATCTATAAAAAGTAGAAATTAAAGAAATAACTTCAGTAGATTATAAATTTTCACAATCTAAACCACGTACGTATATATTGAATTTTCTACTCACAAACACGCACAGATATAAACTGCACTCACACAACACAGTGTACTGTCTGTTTACAAGCCAAGTCAATTATTCGAACTATATCATTCTTCTGCACGAATATTTCAACTTTCAAACTCAAACATCAAACATTCTTAAACTACCAAAAAACTTAAACAAAAGACATTATTACAACATACATTGTTCTTCACACAATACAAGGGAAACTACTTCGTGTGACTTAATCTTTATTGTTATTAACAGAAATATATGTATATGTTTATTTCAATACATGTTGATTTTCATTGATCTCTCGTCATTCATTCTTGTGTTTTCTTTACAAATTTAAAGTGGAGTGTTAATGTAAAAACGCAACCTTCATCAAAAACCCTTCTGATTCTTTTCTAACCAACACCATTAACTACCCCACAACAGGACAAAATCCTTGATATGTGTAACAGGGTATTTGTCGGGAACATTTTGGGCATTTAAAAGCCGATAATCCCCGCACAGACACCAGGTGCCAGTATCACTTTTAGGAACCATGTGGAGTGGTGTAGAGTAAGGACTTGAGGATGGTCGAATTATGCCTAACTTAAGCATATTTTCAAATTAGTCCTTAGCTACCCGTAATTTTGTCGGATGCAAACGACGAGGCTGTGTATGAACTGGGAGTCCAGTCATCTTAATAGAATGAGTAGCGTTGTATTTGATGCGCTCCGCATAATTAAAAGGTGACAAGAGTGACTTGTATTGACGGAGTAAGTTTTCGTATCCGTTCGCTTTTGCTATTAGTGCGGTCAAGCCAATTGTTGAATGTTTCGACGGTGTTCCACAGCGCTGTAGGTTCGTGCACGTGTTGGTAAGTGTGCGCGAGGAAAGCTCAGCAGAAAGGTTGAAATGAGCCAAGATGTCTACCCCGAGGATTGGCGTCTCAACATCGGCTATCGTGAAAGGCCAGGTAAACTCCTTCCTGAAGCCGATGTTGAGGGACATAATACGTTCGCCGTATGTGCTGATTGGCGCACCATTGGCGGCTTGCAGTTTAAGTAAAGCTTCCTTTGGTTCGGTCATTGACTTGTCATAACTGCTCAGTGGTATGACGCTGAATTGAGCGCCTGTGTCGACCAGTTATCTGAGGTTGCTATTACGATCTTGGATATATAAGAGGCGATTTTATCATCAACCATGGCAGCCAATGCCCTTAATGGGTGCCAGGTTGGTCGTTTCCCTGTTGCTTAGCTGAGGGTGTGCTATGGTACGAACATGGCGGTTGGCATTTTTTGGCGCGCGCACCGAACACCTCGTTGTACCAGCAGACATTACGTGGATGATGTCGGATGCGCCGCGACGTAGAACGACGGCGTTGAACGCTGTACCGATTTACATAGTTGCTACGCTTCTGCTTTGTGTATTCTGAACTTCATTTAAGCGCAGGGATAGTTTCTTCACCTCACAGGCTAAAGCTTGTAACTGTTGGTTGATATCTGAGGTTGAATCATTTAACAGCACGACTTAGGCGATTCGATTTGCTGGGCAGGTATCTGAGATTTTGTCAGCTATCGCCGCTAACTTCTGTCAACGCTGCTAAAATCTGTACTGTCCAGACACATTTGTTTCAGAACGGCTTCGGACATTGAGTTGGTGCCAAGCTGGATCTACATCCTGCGTAGAAGCTGGGAAGGTTTACTACTTCCGAGGGTGACGTTGGTCACGAGTTCTCTATTCTTTCGTTCCTCTGAACAACCCGTCCGCTGCAGTATTGCCTGCTTTACTACCTCATGGGGTTTGTCTGACGGAAGGTCATTGAGGATGTCTTCTACCTCCGGAAGGTAGCTTCGCGACGACGTAAAGCAAATTTTGACTGTTGCGAGGAAATGTGTCTTGCTTGAAAATGGTATCTAATTGAATGAACCACGTCTGTACATTGGTATTGCAAGTCGGAAGGTCTACTTTGAGTGTAGCTTGGGTTGGTGGTGCGGAGTCGGCCATATTAATACTGATTCCTTTTAGGGGGAAAAATTGAAGTTGGCGCCGGTCTTTATCTAAAGATACCAATTTTGTTGCGGGATGTACACGGAGTGAAATATATCAGAAGGCAAAATTAAGTAAGATGAAGGTTATGCGTGTTTACAGCGTCCGTATCCCACAAAATATTGGTTATACAAACAATTTAAGAACAAATTGCATGACAAGAAACTACTAAATATTGTTGTTAAATATTTAACATTAAAGTAATTTTTATATCAACAATAAAATATACATCCAACGGCAATCACAATGTTTGCTGTTGTGAGAATTAAGACAATGCCATAAGGAATATTTGTGCAGGAATGTAGTTAAGAAATGTTGGTACTTTTTAATTGTTAAGAAAATTAAAATGATTTGGTTTCTGCAAGGAAAGAAATCATGTGTTCGTTCATTTATCAGTGTGTGTACGTGTGTAATTTACA
Source organism: Acanthosepion pharaonis (assembly GCA_903632075.3). Lineage (NCBI taxonomy): Eukaryota > Metazoa > Mollusca > Cephalopoda > Sepiida > Sepiidae > Acanthosepion > Acanthosepion pharaonis. Next base: position 70,277 of record CAHIKZ030001296.1, on the reverse strand, counting down.
AGTAAGAATAAATGTTATCAAGAGTTTCTTGCCTTTGAGTGTTAGGCTAAGTTGATGAGATATACAATTACTTTTTAGTAGTGAAATTGTTCCACTTTTCAAGTCAACTGTAGATGTTGGTTAACACGCGAACAATGGTTGATGAATATTTTGTTGAGTTTGTTGAGATTTCAATGTGGTGCGTGAGTCAGTGAATTGTCATGCGTGGAGTTTGGTAGCACCTCGTTGAAATTCGGTGGCTGACTGTCTGAAATGAGTCATGCAGTAAATTTATAGATTTTTGTGTAGCGAAATCGGCTCCAAAGAGCTGAGCGGGAAATAGGATTCGTTTGGAATTTTGCTACACTTTGGTGTTTATTAACCAATAAAAAGATTGGATTTGCAAAAATGAGATGATGATTGGTTAAAGGCTTTTTCAGAGAAGAATAAACTTTTGAAGGGAGTTAAAGGCTAATGTGGAAGATTCCACACGATAGTATAATAAAGTATAATTTGGTCTACGTTGAAATTAAATAGCTTGAGGTTTACGAAAATTGTGCGTGAATGAAGTGAACTTCGTGTTTTAACTGGATTGTCTTTCTTTGATATTTGTTGACTTTTAGTTAGCTTGTGTTGAAAGAGCGATGCAGACTGTTTTAGTGTTAAAAGAATTTTAACGTATATTCTGAAATGAAGAATAGTGACACGTGCAGTATAGCTCCGGGTTGGATTTTCCCACCTCACTGTTCGTTTCTGAGTTTTGTGTCGTTAATATACACAATATGCGTCACATGGTAGGCTCCAGAATTTTTGGCGCAAATGTATTTTTGCTCGGGTCAAAAACAGGGTCGGTATATTCGGACATAGTTGACGACACATAGGTGATATTTTTTCAGCCAATCAGAATGCGTTGCTGTATTATTAAATTTCGAGCTTCTGATTTGGGGGTTTTAGGAATGATATAGGATCTTGATCCTATAGAACAAGAGTACGGGTTTGTGCAACATATGGTTATTATAATTCTACAAAATTATTTTTGCATCCTCATATCTGTCATATACGATATGATTTATTTATCTAATGATAAAGAAGTGATCCAAATTATTTTTGTGTTTACACTGATCGTTATTTGACAAATGTTTGAAAATTGAGGACACTTTATCCACAACCAGTGCATGTTCTTAGAAATGACGAGATGCCTCATCAATATAACTAACTCTACAGTTAGCATATTTAATATGTATATATATATATATATATGTGTGTGTGTGTGTGTGTGTGTGTGTGCTATAGAATTTCAGTAAGGGTCATAAGAGGTGGTTAGTGGGACATAAAAAAAAATTACAGAGACAGTGAGAGAGTTCTTAACCTAGAATCCACGAGACTTACCATGAAGTCACAAAGTGATATACTAGATACTACTAAAATGCATGCCTTTTTTCGAAATGGAAGCAAAAAATCAATAACCTCCATTTTAAAATATTTGACAAAAATCAGGAAAATATTCGATTCAAACAAAATTTTCAGTACTTATTCATTAATGAATGAATTGTATACTGATGTAGTGACCTTAAACATAATAGCAGTAGCAGCTCTAAAATAAAACTTATCAGCAATAACTCTCGAATATAAAAAACACGTAAACGCTAAAGTAACTCTCTCTTTCTCTTCTGGGTTTTTCCTCTTTCGAACTGGTGTCATAAACTTTCCACGCTGAAGCTAAAAGGGCTGTGAACGCTACACACAAACACAATAATTTCACACTATAACATTTCATGAACCTTTTGTTGTGTATAAAATTTACGTCTAACAAAAGAAATTCTTGTTTTGAACTTTCTTTTTGTTAATTTGTCTAATAAATATTATCTTGTATTGCAAATTAATTGGTCTGTTATTTTGTACATGTACACTTTTTCACCACCACTATTCCATGTACCATTAAATGTTCCCGTAAGAAACCTTACACATTTAATTATTGAAGTAGCTAATCACTACATTTTAATTTGTGGTGAAGGTGATCTCTATATTTCTTTTTGCAGTTATATAAAGAAAAATCCCTGAAAATGTTATGTCATTAAAAAAAATTATGCTATATCAGATGCAAACATGTGGAAAATTCGTCGCGAATCTTATCAAAAATAAATTCAATAAAGCTCAAAAAATGAATTTTTCTGTCAGTTGGTGCTTCCATAATTTAATAAAAACCCGCTATTTTCTTTCAGATTGCAGAGAAAATCACTTTATTTTGTTTTAGAGTTTTTCGCTTTGATTTTGAAATTCGTTGTTGTTCATAAGAAGAATTATTTTTATTAAATAAAGACGTCTGAAGAATCGAAAAATGTAAAGTTAAATGCTATTTTTTAGTGTGAAGCATTTTTAAAAGAATTTTAATTTTTTAAAGTTTTTTTTTTTTTTTTGCAAATTTGGTATGAATGTCCTCAGAAAAGGAAATAATTCAGAATTACCGTCTTTGACTAATTTTCCCTATCGGAAGAGTTATATATTATAATTCAATAACTCTTAAATTCAGAATAATTATAAAACACATTTTATGACATTTAGACACGAAAAAAATAAAATCAATAAAACAAAAAAAGTATCACTAAAACTAAAAAAAAAAGTTACTTTTAATGTCGTAAAAATGTAAAATTGTATAATCGACAAAATTTCATAAAATCGTACGAAAAATTATATTCTTAAACTATTGGTTATATAAGGTTAAAAATAATTTATTTTTAAACATAAATGCCAATGTCTTGTGTTAGTGTTCTATATTTTTTAAATTTTTATTTTTAATTTTTCACGCGATTTTTATTTTTGACCAATGATTCTACATTATTTTCATTAGGTTAAGTAAAAAGTAAACATTACTTTTACAAAATCTAGTTAATTAACCCTTAAATTTGCTAAATGATTTCGAAACATATCTCTAGGATAAATATTGGATTTGTAAGAGATTTTTAAATTTGTTGTTTACATTTTTCGTCTCTAAAGAGTAAAAAGACTAAAGAGAGTTCATTGAATTGGTGAGTAACGTGAAAAAGGTGCCAATATTTTAAAAATGCCTAAAGATATTGTAGCAGTTTGAATGGCCTCAATTCAATCCATACATTTTTTACTTTACAAATGTGTCAACAAACAAAGCAAACAAAAACTATTTTTATAATAACAATCTTCAATTTACTGTATGACATACAAAGCAATCAAGTGTGTGATTTTTATATAGTGAGTTGTAATTATTAATAGCAAGAGTTATTTACCTTTAACTGGAAATTCTTAAAGCCTTTTAGAGAAAATGTTTTTATCTGAACTCACAGAAAGGAATTCAGTTCATGAAATAAAATTCAGCCTCAATGAAAGAAATGTTCAAAGTTGTTTTTTGAATAAAATGTTTGTTTGGCAAAGTGTATGTTCTTTGAGTAGAATTCTTGTTGTCTTGATAAAAATCTTAGATGTTAAAATTGAAGTGTAGTCAGAGTCTGTTGGTGAGTGAGTGAATTGGATTATGTTAAGAAATCTAATTTAGAAACCTCAAAGATTTAAATGACGTGAATTTGTTTGGCCAATTGTTTGATGTCGCAAGGTTAGAAATTGATAAGTGTCCTTGTAGTTGAAGGAATGAATTGATGTTGTAGATGTGCGTACGCACATGTGAGCGTGTGTGTATGCGTGTTTCATAGCGTTTTTTGCCCTTAAGAGACAAGTAAACGTAATCTCTCTAACTCTCTACATCTTGTGTGTGAGTGAAAGCAAAAGAGAGAAGACAGGAAGATGTTGCTAAATATTTATAATCAACGTGTACCACGTGATAGACTCGAAACACATAAACAGATTTTTGGCAGTAAGTTAATCTTAAATGTGTGGACGTAAACGAAAGCATGATATTAGCATTAATTGACCAATCAGGAGTCAGAGAAATATCAAGGCTCTGTGAAAGAAAGTAGTAACAGAACGCTAAAACATTGTTTATATACGGAAATTCATTTATTTTCCTTTTATTTTGGATTAGCTTTAGGTTATTATATTTTAAATAAAACCGACATTTAAGTTTAAAAAATAAAGTACAGTGTAACCCGGATATAAGAGAAACCCGGATATAAGAGAAACTCGGATATAAGAGAGATTTTCTCTGGTCCCAAATTAGAGCCTGTGTTAATGTATATAAATTAGACCCGGATATAAGAGAAACCCGGATATAAAGAGAGATTTTCTCTGGTCCCAAATTAGAGCCTGTGTTACCTAAACAAAATAGACCAAACCAGGATATAAGAGAAACCCGGATATAAGAGACTTCTTCTCCAGTCCCGACAACTCTCTTATATCCGGGTTACACTGTAATTTAAATTATTCAAAATGCGTTTATCTTCTTCTTTTTTTTAGTGCGAAATAACAACTCTTCAAAATCAGAGGTCTGAGGAAGAAGGAAAGAAATTTGTGAGCCTATGTATTGTTTTTGGACCAAGAAAAACCTTGCCTTCACAGAAATTAACTTGTTAGACAAGAAGAAGAGGAAAAAAAGTAGCAAGCCTATGTGAAAATTCTTATTGATGATAAAATGAGGAGAAAAATTAATCAGAGAAGAATGTAAAATTACTACCCAGTTATATTATTGGCTCTAACCAGCATATGGCACTTCATAAAATCTTCTCTAAACAATCCAAGAAAGCTAAGTATTTCAAACTATCTCTCTTCATCTACTTCTGAACCTATGCAATCCTTATATCCCTTCGGTGAGCAACAAACTCTATTACCTCTGTTTTAAACATTTTTTTTAATATTATTTTGTGTCAGATCATTTAATCTGTTGCATGAACATTTCCTCTTCATGACAATATGTTAAAATTATGAACTTCAAGAATTCTGATTTATTTTCCTGGAACAAGCTACTGACACAATTTTAAGCATGTAAATTCATGAATAAATTCATTGTCTTGTTTTGTTAAAATTACCCATGAGTTTCCTCATCATAACCATCCTTCATTAATCTTCTTGGTGTGGGTAAATCAACTGTTCATTTTAATCTGTAAGCCCAATGCCACTATAGCACTACCTATGATATGCAACATTAGCAAAAAGAAACCTCTATTGTTCAATAAAAGTAAAAGTCTTTAGTCTTAACAATTCCATTAAAACAGCAAAATAGAATACAACATAGCATAAGTGAAAGGATTACAACCCAAAATGTTCATTTGATTTTACTGATCTTTAATCATTTCTATTTCAGTAATTTTTCCATAGAATATGCAATACTGATTCCACTTCTGCTGACTTTTTGGAGAACTCCAATGAACTTGATGCTACTTTGATCATCAGATACTTTTTTCCATAACAACTGTCACTTAGTAAAACATACCTATCACAAATCTAGATTTTCATAAAAGTTCACATTGTTTTCTACAGCTTATCAACTATTTGCAAGTTATTTAAAGCCAGAAAATATTTTCAGATTGTATGAATTTTTTTAAGATAATAATTATTTAGTGATACAAGTATTACTAATTAACCCATAGCTAGGGAGAGAAGAAGTGGATTCATTCCTTTCCCAAGGTTATTTGCATGTAAATGAATATTTGCATATTTGAATCAACCCACAACAAAGAAAAAGGTGTTTTTTTTTTGCTGTGGGTTGATTCTTTATTGTGGATTGATTTTTTGTTGTGGATTGATTGTGGTGCTTAAATATAAAGATACAAAATATTTTTATTTTTGTGTTTTTTACAAATAAATTTTTCTTAGTATGTATGAGTGTTAAAGTTCTTACAATCCTTGTTTGTAGTTGTTTGTTAAAATAAAAAGAAATGTGATTTCTTCCTGTGTATGTGTGAGAAAGAAGCGACAAGTGAGAAAGTGAGGTGGAAAGTGTAAGTGTCATATAGCTTGGTGAAGAAGATGGGTAAATGAATTTCTTTTAAGTCTGGCATCATGAAATGTTGCTGTCTATTGCTCTCTGTCTCTCCTTTGTCTCTTTGTCCATCTAGAAACTTTGCTTAAATACCCTTCAAAGGGATCACAAAGCATGTTTTTATTGTTGGTGGGAACGCAACTTGTTGGTTGAAAAATGTCAAATATCTATTTTGAAAGCATTAATTTATTAACCAGAAGGATGCAAAATCCTTCAACTCAGTAACCAGTTTTTGTCATTTGGTGTTTAACTGTCTTGATGTTTATTTCTGTCTTTGCTCCACAAATAAAACACACCTGACTGGAATTGAAACTCAACTCTATTATTAACAATTCCATTATCCATTACACCATCATCACATCCAAGCTTAAAGCATTTGGTATTCCCAAGTGGTCACCCATTTAGGTACTGATTGGGCTTGATGTTACTTAATATCAGTGATTGTACAGAAACCAGTGTTTTTATGTGAGGTGGCCGTATGCCATAAAAGTGTTCAGCTTACTAACAATATGAATAAATTTTGTTAATCTCCTTAAAGCTGGACTCAACATCTTGGTGAGTAGCTCCAACAAGAAAACTAAAAAATAGTGTGAATTAAATATGAACACAGGTTGATATGAGGAAACCATTTATTCAACACAACTAACAAAAGTTAAAAAACAAGCAATGTGTACAAAATGATTTAAGATTGAATATACTTAGAGACATTCTGTTTTTGTATTTACTCTCTAACTAACTTAATGTAGTTTCAACATCTAATGAAATGTACTTATCTAAGTGCTAAAGCTTAGAACTGAAAAGTTCCTTTTAACTTAATGCACATGTATTATCTTTTAATTGTCATATCTCCGAGTGGGATTTTGGGCAAATTCATGCAACCGACTTTGTTGGTAAAGTGTGAGCTGCTGTTGATGATCATGTCCCTACACCCTACTGCAAATCTGGATTTGTCTTTTCTTTGTCATTGTACTTTATGAATTGGGTGAAATCTAAAAATCAATCACTACAAGGCAAAAAGAAGGAATCTAATGCCAAGCAACCAGATTAACCAGGGTGGAAATAATTTCACTGCTTCATTCATTGGCTCTTATTAGACCAGTTTGCATTTTTATTTTATGTGTAATTGTATACAAAAAATTTTGGATACAAAAGTACATCTTACTCGTTGCATAATAGGATGAATCAGATAATAAATGTGGTAAAGAAAAAGAATGCGCTATGAAAACACTTTGTATACCTTAAAACATACTGGGGTGAGAATATGGGGAAGGTGCTCATTGGCATTTGTCACGTTCTTTGAAATGTTTTTTGTAATATAAAATGATCACATGCAATGATAGCACCAAGGGACTGACACAAAAGATTCTAGAAATCAGCTTTTGAAATTTACTTGCTTCTGGTCTCGTGTTTTTGTCTTGATCGTAAACAGACTTGACTTTCTGATATATTAAGAATGACATTGATAAACAACCAAGCAGATTTTCATTTTCTCTTTGATTTGATTGTGTCTTGTTGCAGTCATTGGTAGCAACCAAACACGTTCATCTAGATTACAGGTAATGGCAAACCTGTTCCTTTAGGGAACAACAGCATTTCTCCACTCACTCAAACATATAAATTGTAAACCATGTGTAGGTTTTTCTTCATGGCAATCTTTCGATGACCATTCTGCTATTTTGACAAAAATTTCTTTTTGGCACCAACAAAGTATTGAATGAAGTATCCTACCACATGGCCTTTTCCAACCAAAGCATGTAGGTAATTGCAATAAGAAAGAAAAATATCAAACCACAGGTAAAGCAGGTTTTGTAGTAACTTGAAGCAAATCCAAATTGAAATCTAATAAGCAATTATTTTAGAGCTGCTAAGAAAAGCTTCTTTCAAACTAAAAGTTTGTAACTTGGACTTCAAAGGATTAAACTGTCAACATCCTGATAAATTGCTATAATTTAAAAAGAAACACCTTTCTTAGATTTATTAACTAATCAGAATGACTCAGAAAAAAGAGCTTATCTGATCTGACTAAACTTTATATAAGAAATGCTGTCCACCAGTAGAGTTGAGTCCATTCATTCATCCCTCTGAAATGTAGCCACACACATATACACATGCTCACACACATGCACACATACACACACAAAATACCAAACAAAGGTCATCCAATCAAAAATAGTCAGCTGTCCACTTTGAAACCTACCCCCCCAACACACAGCATCTGTATGACTTCCTTTCTCCAATGACTGTAATTTCTTGTTCAATAAGAGATATGCATTTCACTTCACACCATCTTCAAAAACAAAGATTTTGTATAATTACATACAAATAGAATCAACCCAAACCCATTTAGTCTTCATGTTGATAGAAAATGAATTAAGAACAGAGTTGCCTGCAATTTTTCCTGGACAAAGACTAAAAAATGTCTGTAGAAGATGCTGAAATGTTTGAGATGGCAACTAAAACTAACAGGATATAAACTCCAGTGGATTCAACATAATGCACCATAGATGACATCTCCAATCTAGTTCAAGATTGTGACATTGAACAGCAAAGTGTAGACTCAATCTTGTCAACCACAAAATATGCTTAAAACTCAGTTAACCTGTTCTTACTCTTCATATCTCAAAAAAGAAAACTACTGACAATTACTGACACTAAACAGTTAAGGTTTCAGAGCTTGTAAAGAACTGAAATTTTATTCACTAATTAAATCTTGACATTTTTAAGTTTAGAATTAGCTGTCTTTTCTGTTATCTTGCCTTTTCTTACGCTAACACAGTAACCGTCTACCTTAAGTGGCCCTTGAACCTTGTATTGGGTGAACATTAATAAAATAAATAAATATCACAATAACACTAACAAATATCAAAATGTTTATTTGTGCTTCTTGAACAGTGTGCTGACTAGAAGAGTCCAATATGAAGAAATTTATAATAATTTAGATCAGCTCACACCAAAGTTTGCTTGGAAAAGTTATAATTGTAGTAATGTTGAATAATGTAGGGTGGTATGGTGTTCTAAAGATATTTGTGTTAGTGTAGATATGTATGTATGTATGTATGTAGCAAGAGTGCAAATGGCGAGAGGAAATGTTAGTTTCAGGGATCATTGCAATTACTGTGTTACTTGGGAGTAATGTTGATATATATGTGTGAATAGTGAATTGGTGAAAAGATCTATCACTACTCAGCTGACTAGGTGAGAATGCAATTTTCAAACATTACAAAAAGCATTTGTAAATATTGATGGTATTTAGTTGCCAATGTTTATTAGATAATGAAACCTGTTTCAGTCTTTCAGAAGAAATGCTATTATTGTGAAAGATCTCATTTGTTGTTCAATTGCTGTGCCTTGCTAGAAAGCATCATCATTGTCAGTCCCATGAACAGGTGTGATTGTAGGATTGCTATACAGCTGAACACCTAACCAGCTCCCTCCATATGCATGCCAATGTTCAAGTCTCTGTGAATGATCTTCAATTCCATTCATGACATTGTCAGCTCCTTTTTCCATAATATGGTACTTTTCTGATGCAGTCTACATAGGACATGCCAAAGACAGTTCTGTAGCATCTCATTTTAAATGCTTGGATTGGCTTGCTGTTAATGTTCAAGATTCACAAGTGTAAATAAAAAATTGAGAAGGCTGCTATGTATAACAGGCTGATTTTTGATTTCAGACAGATGTTCTTGTCTTTCCAGACACTTCTTAATTTTGCAACAGCTGCCATTTTTGTGCTATTCATGAAATTATTTCTATTCTGGAGCCCTCTTCACAATGATAATCAAGCCAAGAATTAGCTCATTACTTTAAGTTACTGACCACCCACTTTTATCTTTGCTAAAAGCCCTGTTATTGTTTGTTGTGAGTTTGGTTTTTCGGCATTAATCTGATGCTAAATCTGAAGGAAGTTTCATCTAGGTTCTTCACCAGACTTACAAGTTCTTCTTTACTAGCTAGATCATTTACAGGATGCAGCAGAAATACTTCCTACATAATGGTAAGACATTAACTAGATGAAAACACCATTGCCACTAATGTCTCATTATTATGTAGGAGGTATTTCTGCCACACCCTGTATGATGTTGTGACCTCCAATACTGTGTCTTAGTGTTCCTCAAGGGCATCACTCATGATGTATTCAAGGAAGATGTTAGAGAGCATAGGAGATAAAAGGCATTTTTGGCATATACTAACCGATGTATGGAACCATTTTCCTAAGGATCTCTAAAACAGTACTGTGCCGCTTGCTTTATCATACCATTGCCAGATAGTATGGATCAATTTCTTGGCCAGGTTATATATTTTTATTGTTGCTCACAAAGCCTCATACCACACTCTAGCAAAAGCTTTTTTGAAGTCTATGAAAATGTGATTTTGTAGGTCTTGTGAATATTTTTTGCATAGAACTCAGATTGAATATCTTTTTGGTGATGCTTCTTATATAACGCAATCCAATCTGATCTTCAGCGATGATTTCTTCTGTTTGTGATATTAGTCTTTTTTTTCAAGATACAGCATTGAAAGAAATGAAGAACATTTTTAAAGAAGAGGATTTGTTTTAAATGCTCTGGAAACTGTATCTATGGTCAAATGTGCTGAATACAAAAGCAAATTATCTATTTTTGCTCTTCAAGAAAAAAAATCCATTTTCTGTCTAAGGGTGATGAGTAAAAATGTTCCCAGATATTCATAAGTGAGTATGCAAACAAATACTGTTCAAAGAAGATCTATCTTACCAGACATCAAGACAAGATTGGGGGAAAAAATACTACATAATTCTCAAATAAAACAGCAGATCACTGGTTTGTTTGAATTCATTCAACGTGTTCAGCTCCTATTTCCTCTGAAACTGTTCTGTTGTGATAGAGACTACAGGTAGAAAATAACTCTCAAATTTCCAAGCATCACTTGATGGGAAATAACTTTACCATTTCCAAACCTGGAATGGAATGAAATCTGACAACAAAAAATAGGATCTCACACTCCTCACTGATAGCTGTTACCTACATTTAAAGACAATGGCTCACCTAATCACAAAAATGAAAGGTATAATTCTAATAAAGTTAGAATGCAAATTAACAATCCAGATAAAGAAACTAAATCTGAAAATATGGTTGTAGTGCATCAATATTTAATTCATAAATAATACCTGTCTGATTTTGTTAATCTTTCAAAGTTCATACATATCACCTTGTGTTATTTCTACAGATGATTTGATTAAATATTTTTTTTAATCAGTATCACCCCATGCAAGGCAGTAAAGCCACTAAGGCACAAGGGGTTACAGGATGTGGAAGAATTAGGAACAGAAACATTAATAATGAGTAGGAAGAGGAAAGAGTAATCAGAAGGACAGTAGATAGCAATTAACATTGCATTTAAATTTTTGCAGATTAAAGTTGGCTGGTAAACAAGGAGCCGAAAGAAATGTGAGAAAAGAAACTGTTAGCATAGAATTTATGGTTACATCTAGCCATAAATATGATTGTTTAGACAAAATGAATGAATGAATGAAAGTACTCTTAAAGAGATATTTGACTATGTATACATAATATTGCAAGGGTCAGCATGTCAATTTCATAAGTTTCTAGCTTTGATATGAAACAGAGCTCCAATACACATTTTAAATGTCAAATAAATTTTCTATGTAAGCAAAAGCATTATATCTACTTTATTTAAGAAGTGATAATGTTATTTCAACTAGATGGATCCTAAGTAAGCAAAATCTTTGACTATGCATCCATACAGTTTATTAAATTTAAATCTACAATAAACACACATTTTCCTATATGTCAGATTTTATTATGCAAATCAATGTTTTCAGTAGAATTGCTATTCATTAACAGATATTGGTAACATTTTCAGGATATATTTTTATTGACATGAGCAATGTATTGTTTGAGTTTCAGCTTATATCTATTCTTATTAAAAATATAACTTAAGGGGACGGGTACATAAAATTTTATTTATAAATAAATCCAAAAGATATAGACCATAGAAAACATATTTGATTAAAAACCTTTTGTCAGAATTTGGGGGGGTGGGTAAGGAAATACCAATTATTATTATATGTTTTGTTATTAGGCTCAGCATGCTCATAAGAATTGTTCAACAACTACAATGTGCTTGCTGGTCCAAACTGAAAAGTATATAATATTGATTAACAATAGCAAATTATTGATTAACACAATATCCTACATACATAAATTATTATATTTACATATTAATATAAGCTCTTTTGACATTCAATAAATCTCAACTATTAATTTTGTTAACTTTTCTATTTTGACTTAAACATTACTTACATCAGTTTTTATTGCTTCCAAAGAAATTTCTGCTTAGATATTTTTTTTCATTCTCATATCTCTTTTTAAATGATGAACCACAAATTTTCTATTGGATTAATACCGGGACAGGCTGGAGTCATTCCATTAATTTGGTGTCTTTAGAACCTTTTGTATCAAGATGGACGGTTGTCAGCTTTGTCCAAGAACTTACAATAATTCTTTGTATTTATCTATGTCATCCTCACATTTGAATGGATCAATAATTTTACTGCCTATAATGTTAGCCCAAAACATTACTCCACCTCCCTGCTGTGGTATTTTAAGTCACATTAGTTGACTGTTTCCAGAATGAATAGAACTTCTAGTGCAACCATCATGTGCATTGACCCAAGCCTTGTAAGTGAAATTGGGTAGACAAAATGCTTGGAATCTGTCAATGGTTGTGCTAATAATGATCAAGGATTTAAGTATGCTTTCTTCATCTACTGATCATGCCAGATTATACACTTTCTCTCAGAAAGGTCCAATCTGTATAGCTGCAGTATAAACCAGTTTGGTTCTGTGGATATTGAAATTCACACTCATACAGGCATCTACTAACCACCCTAGTAAACTCCATAGTCTTCCCAGACTGATGAATACCTACTTACTTAATATTTGTTTGGACAGTAAAAGACCTGTTAGTTTTACAAGAGTTTTTCAAGTAAAGGAAAAGAAATCTTATTTTGTTTTTCAATTCAAAAAAATTATTTTACTTAACATATTCACTATCAAGTATATTTTTTAATGATTAACACATTATCATAAAACACATTAATAACATAAGCATGTGTAATGTTATCATTGTACAAACTAACAAGACAAGACAAAATCTTTTAAGTAATTTTTTTTTCTTATTCAGTGTCATCAATACTAGCAAGCAGGTGTGTGGCTTTAAAGATTTTCTCTAAAATGTGTATTCTTCTTCTCATGAAGACGCTCCATTCCCCCCCACCTCTTGGATGGGTTTTTATATATTTTTCTGTCATTGGCTGGCCTAGGTGTGCATATCTTAAGCATAACAGTTTACATATTGGGGACAGCCACTGACATCTAGTGAAGGTGTGAATCTGTACCTAGTGGCTAGATCACTTTCCAGGTCAACTCGCTGATGCACTAGTATGACACTGAGGGCAAAGTCTATTTTGATATTAACTGGGGTGAGTTCAGTACATATTGGCATCACCACAGATCAATTTCTTTTAGAACAAAGGTTTCTTATTGACATTAAATTTGATTCAAATCATCTGGTATTTCCTGGTGTGAATCACATTATATATGTATACATATCTGGCACATGGTTGTAGTTAAGCAGAACACCTTCCTTCTCATTAGCATCATAAAAATAATATCAAATCATTATTTCCACTGATAACTGCAAAGATGATTTAAGCTTCACTGAGAGTACAATAGACTTAATAAATAAAAATTTAGTAGAGACTTTTTGGACTGTCTTCAAATTCATTATTCAAATATACTGTTTGTTCTTGAGCCATAATTACTGCTAGTAATAATACAATTATTTACAAGTAATTAATAACATTAATAGATATCATTTTCTGGTTTGCATGCTTAATAAAAGTAGCAACTACTTTAAAAAGAATTGTAAACATATAACCTGATTTATCTCAATTGTATTTTTTATTTAACAGTAATTAGCAGATTAAAATTAATAGAAAATTTATACATCAAACAAAGATTAACTTTGTTTATTCAAGGTTTTCACAATGGTAAACAATGGTTACATAAAAGTGGTTGACAAAGTTGTTTGCCTTTTATTAAAGTATATCACAATCTTTACATAGTTGGTTGCCAAAGTTTAAAAAGAAAATCTACTGCCAAGTGGAGATAACTTTGGTTCATTATCCATAATTTATGAATGGTTTTATTTTACATGCAGCATGATCATATATTGACAACTGAAGAAAAAAATGATTAATACACCATTTTTTTATGGCTTTAATATATCTAGAATAAACAAATAAGCAATTCTTTTCATTTAAAAATTGACACTGATTAAATTTATAATTTATTTTTTCAAAAATAAAACTGAAAGTATTTTCTCTTAATTGAAATGTGATTGGGAAACAATTATGCTCTCAATGAATATCAATAAATTGATTAAACATGATATCTGATCATCCAAAATATTTCACTCATTTTGATTATGGAAGGGATAAGCTAGTTTTCCACAATTTTTAGTCTTTAAAAATAATAATAATAATAACAAATCAATCAAATGGCTTATTCATGAATTCAGTTGCTTTAAACTTAATGATTAAAACAGAAAACATGTTCCTGACTTAGAACATTGAAAAGATAATCAGATTTATTTAAGTAAATTACTGCAAGTAATTATGTAGTATATTTTTAAATTAAAGTTTATTTTATTTTACATATAACTGAATAAATAGTAAAAGTCAATTTATTAGAATGTGAGATGATAGCAGGTTAAAAAAAGAATATTAGTTCAAGTGAGTTAAATAAAGGAGTATTTATTGATAAGAAATTTTGTTAACTGTTCAAGGATTTTACCTTTCAGACTCAACCTTCCCAATTCAGCTTACTCTTACAATCACTTTTGACAAAATATATATCTTAAATCAATTTGTTGTACATTGATTGCCATCTTTTATATAAAGAGGGGTACGTAGGGTATTAGAGGATATACCATTTCTGAGTATTTCAGGATATACCATTTATGATTTGTTACTTTCAAACTAATTTTAATCCCTTTTTTTTTCTTCAGTTAAATAATGAAATAATAAATTGACACAGAAAATGAAAGACTGTAAAATTGTTGACTTAACATTTAGCACTCTGCATTATTAATATTACTTCTCTTTCCACAGCATCCTTTTTCAAGGCCTCTCAATTGCAGTAACCTTATTGTTAATTTAACTCAAACTTGTTTTGTGTTGCTACAGCTGGATATGACAACACAAATATGAAATTCAAACAAATTCAAATTCATGGATCAGAGTCACCTTCAGTGGCAGGATAAATATTTTGCACAGCAAATAAAGTTACATACAGAGAGTAGAATCTAACTTTTAAATTTCATGGATCACACCTAATTTCCATAAGGATGCTATTTAATAATGTCCTGATTGGACAACAAATATTAAAATAATATCTTATCTATTTTTCACATGCAAGTTCTAAATCTTGTGCAAGCTAAACACTTTTAGGCTCCAAGCTAAAAGTACAATAGACGTTTTCTGATCAGTTAATAAATACCAATGTCATATTTATGCATACACACAAGTGTTCAAACTAGAGAACTGCCAAAATTAAGAAAACGTGTTATCGTGCCTATCACTTGATCAACAAATAAATTAATATGGTACACCAGCTAATCTCACCAGTGAACATCGTGACAGCAAAGTAATCGTCTACTAAAAACTATGTCACACATTCTGAGGCTAAAAGTTACCCATTAACATAAATCACAGAACATTATTATTACACAGCAAAGTTCTCAATTACAGTACATTGTTTCATCCAGAATTTATTTACTTCTTGACAATATTACCGTCAAAGAAAGACAACTCTAGAAGAACTAAGTTTTTTCCTCAATTTACACTGGAAATTTATATTTCACAAACACTGTTTAATTAACTCATAAACTAAACAGAATTATTCATTCACTAACTCTGTGAAACTTACATCACCACAATTACAACAAATATTTCTTCAAGTAAACTCATACACCTTAACGCCAAACATCAAAATAAGAGTTTACACATATAATTAAAATAACAAACATCAAGATTTCACTCATAAATCTTTACTCATTTTAGCATAATGCTTTGTATCTTTTATGCTATATAAATGAAAATATTGTTTGTTATACAAAAACTATTTTTTGTATTATTTCTCTTTGTTGTTTATTGTTTCTTGGTACATTTGTTGAAAATAAAAATAGTACAAACTGAATTGAGGCCATTCGATCCTCTACAAGAGTGATAAAGGTTAAAAGAACAGAGAATATTGTTAATTTTCTCAGATGGAAAGAACTTTGACCAGAGACTAATAGGTAAACAGCAGAAATGCATAAACTCTTCCAATGTCCCAACAGTTATCTCTACACCAGGTTTCCAGCAGCTGTGGTGATGTTTGGGCTTGTGAGTACTGAGAGACATCTAATATCTTCTCACTTTTTTTCACAAGGCCTTCAAGGTTATGCTGCTGGCTTACATTGAGGTGCTTGAAAGTTGTTAAGCCTTGTATAGATGCAATGCACACAATGGAAGAGTGTACCTGTTTCAGCAAGACTCTTCCTAAAGCTTATGTAACACAAGAATAGATGGCTGACGATTTTTAAAAGGATCCTGTAATGTATAACATTTGGTCCCAAACTTGCCAGAACATAATCCTCTGAACTATTACGTGTGGAGCATTGTTGAGAGAGAGGATAATCATTATCTCCATAATATAAAGTATACTTTGAAGGCTACCAACATCAATATAATGCCTGAAATGAACAAAGACTATTTGATTTGGATATGCCAATGTTTCTGCTCCTAAAAGTGGATATATTGAATACACCTGTTATAAAACTACTCAATTTGATATATAAAAATTTTAATGACACTATAGCTGTTTTGTAGACATATGCCTGCTTTTCTAAAGACATAAATTTGGCCTGAAACACCCTATGTACCCCGTGTATGTGTGCATATAATATAGATAGATATAAGGTGCACCAGGCATTTGAGAAGACATCATTAGGAGGACCCATATTTGAAAACACTTAATATAATATTAATACAGAATGAACCAAATTATAACATTCTCATTTACCTTAAACATATTGAGAGTATTAACAGGGCAGCTACCAATCTGACAGAGGAAAAAGCAAGCCATATTTTTGGCACTAACAATCAACTGCATCTCAGAGAAAATAAATGGTCAGGAATGACAGGTATGTATGTGTGTGTGAGAGAGAGAGAGAAAGAGAACTGCATAGATATACACATTTTAATCAATACCAAATTCACATTGTCATAGTCATGAGTAATGAGGATCATGTTCTGCCAACTTACTTCTACGTGTAGGGCCTCGGCATTAATACTACCAATTACTGGTGGGAAAGGTGGTCAATCCAGGACCAAGAGGGTGATCATATGTGTTCCAGCCAGACTCTGCATCCACCCACATTGCTCAGGAGGAACTGGCAGAGAACTTTCCTGATCATGTCACCAAGAATATGTGGCGGCCTTGCTCTCCGGATTTGATTCTCTGAGAATACAATGACTAGGACATTGTCAACAGAGACATCAGCCAGCATTCCACAATACTGACTTTTTGAAGACCCCCATTGTTGATATGATAGCCAAAATGAATATGAACCACCTTATCTAAGCATACAATTGCATGAGAGATCATATCAAAACCATCATCAAAGCTGAAGCCATTTTTATTAAATAACCTTTTTCTGTTTCATTAAGTTGAACATGTTTACAATTTTTTTGGAAAAATTTAATTTTTTTCTGTTGAATATCATTGATTTTATATTATAATTTACTCTCAATTACTTATTAAATAAAACATAAAGAATTAAAAGTAATTTAAACTCACAGACCAGTGACTAAAGTTTCATCTATTCATGGTTAGATAGCATTACATTTTCCAAATATAACATTTATATTGTGAGATGCCAAAAAATTTGCATTTTGGTTTTATTTTAATCATTTACTTAAATATTTTTCTTTCAGCTAGATTTGGAGTATGACAAATGAATGTCTGCACTCCAACATTATTTCACTTTTTTTTATTTAATAAATTGTCTTGTTCTTTAATGTAGCCATAGTTAGTTTCTTCTTCTGGCATAATTGACAAGTATTAGATCCTATGTTACAGATTTCAGTTTTTTTTTTAATTTTCTAATTCATGTCTCACACCTAATTGAAAGGGTAGTACTATTTTTATACTTATATGTCTAACAACATATAAATACATGTACATTACATACAAAATTATAAAATTTTTATTTACTGCTATCAATAAGCTTAAAATTCAGAATAATGAATGTTATCAACAATATCACTATTTTCACTGAATATACACACACAATGGAAAATATATAAGGGAAATTTGGAAAATTTCACATGACATATTTCACCAAGGAAGTGGCATAATGACACAGGATCAACAGCACAAATTTCTCTACATTGTCTTATATATTTCCCATTCCATCAGAATCTTGTCCAACTTTACTCATGTACACACACACACACACACAGAATAATTATGAAAGAAAAATTATTTTCATAGTCTATTGCATCAGTTTTGGTGAATTTTATTCTGAAAAAGGAAATTTATGAAAATAGAACCAAAATGGAACTTGACAGTATAATTGGCAACCCTGAGGAAAATAAAGTGACATTTTTCAAGATCAAAAAAAATTATCTAGAGTCATCCAAATGTCTTTGTAGCATTTATGGATTTCAATGTCTTGATTTGAATTGCTAAGAAATAGCACACATTTTCATAAACATGAGGGGTTTTAAATTTAAACCTTTCCTAAATCTGAACATTTCCTCGTTTTAAAAAATACAATTATTTCTCTTTCATTCATTATATTCAGATCACAGAATTTTAGTACAGATATTCTGTATATAAGCTTCTCTTTTGTTGTATAAGTAACTAAGGAAAGCATCAACACGCTGTTTTCTTTGCAAAGCATAGACATAGTTCTTGGAAGCAGAAAGGGAACTCAATTCCTCTTCAAGACAATTGTGTTCTGCATTTCTTTCCATTATAGCATTCTCGTAATCAGAAGTCATCTGAAGATGTTCACATTCTTTATTATTGTAGTTTACAGCCACCTACAAGTGAAAGACAAGATGAGAAAAAATTATGTTCAAATGTTCTTTTTTTTACATTTATGTTTATGTAAATAATTTATTAAAATGTGGTTTAAACAGACTAAAGAAAATATCATGCATTTTATTTACTGTTGGTGTTTATGAAACACCAACAACATTGCAATTGAAGAATCTTTAAACACCAGGCATCAACTCTTCTCCCCATTCTATACATTAATCACATTAAATGCATATATCAATAAGCAGTGACAGCCCTAAGGTTGCTTATACCCCCAGGCAAGCTGAACTTTGGTGCCTTTACAAGTATAATTTTTTTAAATTTTCACAAGTAGAAACAATGAAAATATAGAATAACAAGTTTATTACAATATATAACTTTATACAAGCTAAAGAAAACATTCATTATCCTACCTAAAACATTTTTCTAGCCTTTAGATCTTCAAATCTTTTCATAGCACTTACTAGCTAACTACCTTCTTTACAAGATCATTTTCTATTGACAAAATAGTCAAAGAATTTAATCTGTCTTAAGTCATGGATGACCACAAGTATGTTTTTATAAGCTTTTGTTTTGGAAGATTTCAAAATATGACATAGTGGCATGACGGCACCCTTGGCTTTGATGGTGCCCTGGGCAAATGCCTGAGTTACTAGTACCTTGAGCTGGCCTTGTCAGTAAGCACACATAATGTCATCATTAACTTCTACAATTGGTCATTTTCGTTTGGTTACTATCAAAGTGATATTGAAACTGAATATAAATTAAGTTGCCTAAGCAGCCAGAACAAGATGACTAATTTTCTTCTTTGTAATATCTGAATGTGGTGTCTGTAAAATTAAAGATTAAGGGAAGAGAAAGAAATTACTCTCTTTGGTAAAATTAATAATAATACAACTAGTAACACCAATTATTGCTATTTGCTTTTAGCACACATTTTTATTGATAAAAAAAGAAAGAAAGACTAACATGCATTTAGACAGGGAATAAGACATTTTATATCAAGAATAAAATATATAATCCTCTTTACCAGGAATGATAAGGATGCTGTTAAAGAAGCATAGTAAAATATGATAGTTATTTTTTGTTTTCATGCAAGTTTTCACTTAGAGACTGAACAATCAATCCAAACAAAGGATGACATGTACTTACTTGAATAGAATTATGATTCTGTTGGTAATTGAGGACTGCCAAATACAAGTGCCACACACTAAACTCAGGCCATAAAACTTTCAGGAATGATAAACAGGAAAAAGTACTCTGGAAATAAGAAAAACAGTTTTTGACTATATAATACATTTTTAAATAAAATAATCAGTAATATTTGCTGACATTATAGTACATATTGCAGCAGAAGTGCTATGAGTCAATTAAAAAAAAATAACTAGAGATCAATGATTACTATTTCAATGGTATTCATTTTATGCTATTTGTCATATCTTTGCAGAATAATCTTTCCTTTATCTTGAATTTCTACTGAGAATCCTTGGGATGTGTAAGAAGCTCAATGGGCAGCATATCAAATCTGCAGAAGATTTGTATGATTGCTGGTGTAGGAATTATGGCTACAGATATGTAATGAACAAAATTCTTATGATCAGCTCTGTTGTGACATTTTTTAATTCATGACAAGACTTATATTTGTAGGAGTTTGAAAAATTTAGTTGAAGGTCACACCTAAATAGCATCTGATGAAGAACAGACACACATGCCATTATTCATGAAACTAAATTACAGATACCTAGATAATATAAATTGTATATCAGTAGTTAGTGGCATCTATTAGTTCTCACAAGATCCTAGATATACACCTGGAAAATCTTGTTTCAGTTTAGGATGGTATAGAAGTGACTAATGTAGCTGTGGAGGTCCACACAAAAATGTTCTGGTTGCAGTGACTACACTCAAAGACAGTGTCCTCTGGTGTTATTTTAGCAATGTATTTTTTCAGCAAATGTATATTTCTTAAGCAGCATGCATAAGCCTCTTTGAATCTTTAGACCTCTGTGCACTTCAAAACCCCAGCATGGGTGGTAACTTGCAATATCCTACCACCTTTCAATATTCATGTTCAGTGAGCTCATGTCTCTTTGGTGACATTATTGAAATAAAGATGAAGCCACCATTTATTTTTTTACCAGAGGGCAGTTCCCTGTACAACAGGCCCTTCAGGGTCCTTCTGACTAACACGGTGCATGTAGCCCAGCTAACAGAGAATGTTGTCAGAGTAGAGTGAAAAGACTGGACATCTGGGCATGGAATACAACTTTGTTGTTTGTGACTATCAATCCATTTGATTTCCAGGATACATTTCAGATGTTTTGAAGATGGAATATGCCTCTCTTGTCCAGAGTAGAGGATCGTGTCATGTTGTTGTAAAGTAGTGTGTTGATAATGCAAGCCTTGTAGACTGCAATCTTGGTGTATATCATCAGCTTCCTGTTCTGCAAGATTCTCTTTGGTAGTCTGGCAAATGCTGAGCTAGCTTATCTGAAACATCTATTGGTCTAAAAGTATAAGGAGAAACTCTAATGGTTGAACAGAGAGGAGCACTTAACTCTCTGGCTTAACACATGCTGATGGCCTGTCCATGATGTGTTGTCATTGCTCTTCTGAGTGTGCCTCTAGTACTATATTATCTGTAAACATACCCCTCCTGGTTACCTTACAAACTTTTCAACCTCATCTGGGACAGACTGAGTAGCCTCCTATTTGATCTGATATGGAGTTTAACACTATCCGTTGATGCTCTAAAGACATATTTCAGTGATGAAGATGCTCAGCAGAATGGAGGAAAGTATAGAGACTTACTTTACACTGTTGCAGATATTAAAGGTCTCCAAAGAAGTATCATCAAACTAAACAACACCCTTCATATAGAATGACAACTTTCCTGGGAAACCTTGAGGAACAAGCAATTCTAGGAAGGATTTTTAACAGGTCATCTCTGCTCACAGGTTAAAGGCTTTTTGGGAGATTAATGATAGCAATATAGAGTGGTTATGTTTGCTCTATGCATTTATCCTGTAGCTATCAAAGATCATGCTGATTGTAGTGTTCTGAACTGCACTGACATATCATATTGCTGATTTTTTTCAATCTGTTCAGAATCATGCAGGTGAAGTCATTCCCAAACATGTTCAATGAACAGACTTAGCTGAAGTTGTTACACATGCTTATCTCTCCTTTGTACTTATATAGGGTGACAATGTTGCAGTCATGATGCCTCTTTCCAACACTAGCACATATTAGTTGTGCAGGTGATTTAGCAGGACAGTTATTAGCATATTTGATGGCCTCTAATGAAATGACAATCAATCCTGAAACCTTCTCAGTTCTTCAGACAGGCATTCCTGGCATTTATCTCCAAGGTGCTGTCTTCTCTGGAGTAGAGATTTCACAATCAAATATTTGTTTTTGGTGGTTTTGCCTGTCATGGTTTTAACATTGTTACCTTCCTCTGTGTTGGACCAACATTTATATCCTTGTATTTTTCACAGATGTTGCCCATGTCAATTTTTAAAAAATATATATTTCAAAATATATAACATTAGCATAAATTTTTTTATTAAATGATATTTAAAATATGCCATATCAAAGATGGATAACTCAAAACTTTCAATATGACTTCCACTTATGCAATGTACATCTTTCTTTTAATTTGCTTTTTTTCTTACAACAAGTTGAAAAAATAAATGGGATAAATCAGGTTGGGCTCTGAGATTAAAAGTTGCTTTGTATTAGACCAGATAACCTTGGTATTCCTTTTGTAGAAAAAAGATAATCTTTTTCTTTAAATCAGATCCACTGACCTGCCAAGCAAGAAAGCCACTCAATCTCACTTCTCCAGATGTCCGAATGAGCAAATCGGGATTAGGAGATTTGTTTGTATACATGCAGTTCTGGAGAAGCTGCTGGTCTACATCACTGAAACAAAGAAATTAAAAGTGGATGTAAATAATTTTCCAACTACAAAAGGAAAAGGACTGTAAAAAAGGCAAGATATATTAGTTGAGAAACAAGCACAGACAACTGTTTTAGTAATAAAAAGGAATAAGAACATTATCAAGTCATCTGCACACTATGAGTTACTCAAGTTCAATGTGAGAGGACATTTTCAAAGCTAAAGATCATAAAGATTAAGAAATTTGCTGTCTGAGGAGAATTTGGAATCATACATGTTGCTATCTAATGAAAAGGAATTGTTAGATGAATTTGATAAAGAGGCAATTATTGGCAGATTTGCACAATCATCTAGTGAACACAAACAATTGCTCTTAATATAGTGAACTGCATGTGATGCTCTATTGTGCTTTTTAACTATCTGTTAATGTGCAGTAAATTAAAAGTTTCATCCAAATACAAAATTAAAATTTTTTTTTTTTAAAAATTAAAAATTCAATTATAACATTCCGTATTTATATTTGATATCTATTGCCAGTAATATGTACAGTACATATACACTCAGTACCTCCACAGAAAACATATCCAAGGTTTAAAATGAATTTTTTAAAAAATGAAAAATCTTTCTGGAAGCTTTTATCTTAGTTTTAGTTCCAAGCTAAAAGATTAAATTTAATATTTCCAATTTAAATTGATTGGAAGGAGTTTTTTTTGTCTAAAATAGCTGATTAGTGCCCTTTTGCAATGTAATTCTTTTTATTAAAAAATCTTCCAAAAATAAAATACTTTTCTGAAACTTTATTTACCTGATGTAAAGTATAATTAATGATTTGAAACATTATTTACATTAAGTTTAAAATATCACAGAAATGGATTTTTTAGCACAGCAGTGGCAGTTTATTTTAGCTGTTGATGTGTTTGACAGCTTGATGACACAGTGATGTCTATCTAATGCTGCTCTATGATGACCTTAGCAGTAAAAAAATAATTGAAAATAACATAAGCACCTTTTATATTATAATTTTTAAGTACTCAGTAATATTAAAAATTTAAGAAAATATTCTCCATAATCTAATGTTTTATTGAATTTTAAATACTTTCTGGCTGTAAATTTATTATAGTTATCACTCTTATTTTCTGATAACATCATGTATGGATATCCATATATTTACAAAAAAAAATTCTTTTAAAAATATTGGTATTTGATGATTTGTGTTAAGCTTTTCCATTTATAATTACTAAATATAGTTTTTACTTAATAATAATATGATCTAAAAAGGTGAAATATAGAATTTTAAAAGATTTAAAACTTAATAAATCAATCTAATTAAAATTAAAAAAAAAAAAAAAAAACAATTCTTGCCTTGTAAAAATTTGTTATTAATTGAAAAAAATATTTTCCTTAAGATAATAGTGTCCTTAGTATATCCTATTTATAAAAGCAATTAAAAGCTCTTCTAATAATAATAGTTTTATTGCATTTTTTATTTTACAAAAATAAAAAAAAAAAAAAAAAAAAAAAAAAATAATTTCATTCATTTGTGAATAAGTCCTGAAAACTTAATTAAAATCTGACAATTCTTTGATTTTTGCAAGAATTTCCAAATCAATTTGTTTTTACTGCAAAAAAGATGCTAAATATCTCATATTAATCTTTGGCCCATCTGTTGATGTGCTAGAAAAGATTAAAAAATTTAATAAAATATTTATGGTCTTTCCTCTTTGACATTTTGACAATAAAACACGTTTTTATCAAGTTTTGTCCTTTTTCATCATGGTATGCTCTTTTTTAGCAAATTTTTGGAGGTACTTAATGTACATTGTAATTACTAAGAAATACACATTCTTGCCACAAAAATTTTAATTATACTCTTTTTTTTCCATATGTATTTTTCTTTTTAATTTTATTTATTCATTATGAAAATTAATTGATAGCATTGTGGTTGTGGGTGGGCCCCCTTCCTCGCCTGCCAAGACAGAAACTGATGTGAAAAACGTTTACTAGAGCATGAATAAATGCTTATACCTCATGTGCTATTTTGCTCTTCAAATGTTTTAAATATTTTACAAGCAGCAAAAAGTGTTAGCATTATTTACTAAGCTTAGTTTTAGCACAAGGTCATAAATGAGGCACCTAGTAAGAATCAAGCTCACTATACAGTAATAATGTCACCCAGATTAGCTTATTAGCCATTATCCCACTTCTATGCACTGAAGCAGCAGAAAGTGTGAGATACATGACTCTTCAGTTATGAAAATAATAAATTGTATAAGAGATTAATAATTCTAACCTTTTATCATGGATGCTTAACATGTGTCTTCAATAAATAAAAACTGAAAGTGACAAAAACACCAGGGGGATGGGCAGTACCAAAATCTAACACATTGTCAATACCATAATACTTTCAAAAGGAATTTCATGATATCAATACCCAGTCTAGAAATTTGGTATTTTTTGTACATCTGCATTAAACATTTTGGGATTATTTTAGTGAAATAAAACCTGTATTTTAATTGGTTTTTATTCATGTCCAACATGTCTGTGTTATGACAATGAATCATGCAACTAGTACACTTGAGACAATCCTCTAAGCAAATGAGCACATACTCCGGTAAGGGGGAGGGTAGCAAATAAGGTACCAGGTTCATACAGGGAGGAGTGATGTTCGTTTGAGTTTGAAATTTCAGATAAAATTTTGCAATTGATTCATAAAACAGAATATTTGTCCAAATGCTCATCACCATCTGTTTCTTCTGTATAATGCCAATGTCAGTGTGTCACTTTTTAAATTAAAGGGACACAACTCATTAATAGCTCATCTTCTTCTATATAATGAATGTCAATGTCACTGTGTTACACTTTTTCTACTTTACCTCTAGAGGCCATAGCCCAACATATACCATTGGGGAATCAGGCCAACTCTATAAGCAAAATAAAAACATTCCAGGTTGGATCGGGACCTGCAATCTTGAAATTTTGGATTCCCAAGTTTACATTACTGCAACTTTTAGATTCTGCCATCTTGGCTTCTACTCATAAAAAGAATTAAAAGGACACAAATCTCTAATTTTCAATATCTCATGTTCAAATGAAAAAAAATTACTGTTTTCAAATTACAATGTTTCAAAATAAAATTGTCCATGTTTTCAACTTTACTCCTCAATATATCATACCATTTCAGAATCAGGCTGACTCCATGAGCAAATTAAAAACATTATAGGCTGGATCCAGACCAGCAACCCTGAAATTTTGGATTCCCAAGTTTTCATTACTGTGATGGTTTTCAGTGATTTTTTTACATGATGTTTTGTGATAAATTTTTTTGTGATAACAATTTTTATAACTTGGAAATAAATTTGGGAATAATCAAAATTAATTGCAATATCCAGCAAAAATCATCCATAAAATAAAAATAATTGTTTGTATGGAAAGTAAGGACCTACATACATCAAATTTAAATAAAGTGGTAGAAGAAGAATTATCATTGAACTTTGAAAAGGTAAGCTTAAATATTAATACAGTGATCAATTTTGAGTTCTTCTGTAGTTTATTGTTGCCTATCGCATCTACTCCTTCCTTCCTATTGTGATCAAGACCCAATCAAGAACCCTTCACAGGAGCTAGCTTAAATGCTGTCTAATAGGGCAGCTTTTAAGATAGTAAGAAATAAAGGAAAATGATTAAAGATTTTAGGTTAGAGTGTATCAATAAGATATATTCTGAAATTTTGATTAGGCAATGTTTTATAAAAATGAATTAATTTTGAAGATTTTTATTAATGAAAAAGCATTTTTGTGTTCAACATTAAACAACTACATAAAATGTATATCTCCAAAATTGTTTAGGATAATTCCATATTGTGGATCAATTTTAAAAAAAGCAAAAAAAAAAAAATTTAGCTAAATATCTTTACTTATTCAGTTGACATAAATCCAAGAACAAGGACATCTTTTAACTTGCCACTAGTACAGTTTAGGTGTTCATTTTTACATTGTGTTTTTTTTTTTTTTTTTTTGGGCCATTTTGGAGAACTTAAGATTCAGCTTTTGGCATTTTATAGTGCATTGTCATACTTTCTTCCTTACAAGAGAGAACTCATGAGGTAAGTTAAGATAACTTAGTTTCCTGGAAATACCAATGAAATTTTACCATGACATTTTTTTTAACTTACAAAAATGATGTTTTCTATAGCTAGACTAATAATGTTTTTAAAATCTGCATTAGAACAAATTTTCAGCTCATCAGGTTCCTGCTATCAAATGAAAATGGAGAAAATAATTTAGCCATCATTGCCCCAAACAAAATAATCTTTGTTCTTGGCTCCATTTGTATGCAGCTAAAATTTTAGAGAACTTCAATTCAGATCCAAAAGAATTTGTGAACAAAATTAGAGTGAAATCTAAGATAGTTGAATGTGACACTTTTCCAAAATTGGTTCAGTTGACATGGAATGCCCCATTTGTAGTTAACTGTGCAAAGATTAAGATCTTCAATAGATTCATCTTTAGTAAAAGTTTTGCTACAATGCATAGATTCAGATTTTTTTTTGTATTGATTTATGTGTAAACCAACTTGTTCTTTGTTATGAAGCCATTTGCTGGTAAATAAAGTCATAGCTGTGCAAAGAAGAATTATTGAGTTTTCTTATGTACTCTTGCTAAAATCAGATTTAATTTTATCATTTGGTTTTATATAAAAAGGCTTAGTTTCATTGAATCATTAAATCATTTATTTCTCATTAAAATGCATGTTTAATTATATCAATTGAACAAAATGGTCATGTCATGGCTCATTAAAAAAAAACAAAAGAAAGTATAATAAAGAAAAAACAAACTGAAGTTTTTTTAAATTTTAATGGTTTAGCTTATTAGTACAGCTATTGTAAGAAATTTAATCTGCTTGAGCGTGTATTTTCTGAGAGAAAAGGGACACTGTATTAGGCTCTTGCTTAAACTTTTTTAAAAATATTTTTGGACCATTCCAATTTGTGGGAAAATATGTGCATTTGGTTTTCACTTGGAAAAAGTTTCCCTCCAAATTCTGAGAAGCAAATCTAGAGCCTATTTTGGTGAATAAAAGCAAAAATAGAATTGAATTTGACAAACAGCTGCTTTATGAACCCAGGTCGACCTGGTCAAGGAAAAAACAACACAAAAGAAATTTGATGACCACCAGATGAAAACTTGAAAGGAATTTTAAAGTCACTCCCACATCAAAGGAAAATTCTTCAGCTGGTGTGATTGTTCTGTTCTTCATGCTTACCACAAACTTTGATTCGAACATTATTCATAGAAGTACTTTTTCCTCTGTTTTCATTTATTTTTATGTTGTTTGGTACTTTATGCAGCACAGTGATTTTTATTGTAAAAGAAGCATATTTCATTTGCATTGATTTTTTGTACATATATGTTATTGGCCATCATTTGGCACACAAAGCACTTAATTTGTGTAATTCTTTCATTTTTTGTGAGTTAATAAAATTTATCGTCTGCATTTTTTAAACTTGGCTTGTGTCATTTGTGTGCCCTTGGTCTTATAAATTAAATGTTACCTCAAACATTTGTTTGAACTATTTGTTTTTTTTTCGTAGATTTTTCTTTTTTACCAAATAAAAAAATCCTTTAATTTTTATTGAAAAACAATAAAATTTAAAAAGATGGAAAGTTTTGGTCTTTTAGTACACATGTACCAAAATGCTATTAAAATTTTAATAAACATTACTAAACCTCATAACATCTTGAATTGGATCCCTTCTGAAAGTTCATACATCTAAAAGATAATATTCCATCAAGTAAACATGCACACTCCAAAATTATTTTGTTTCTAGTTAAAATTTGCAGTAAAAGTGAATCAGTACTAGAATAATTTTTTGATTTTACTGATACTGTAATACAAAGTAATGACAACTTCAGTTACCCAAAATGGTAAAACTGGCTTTACTTTACAAATTCAGTTGATTTAGTAGATCATAAAGTACAGATAAAGAAAGTACAAGTGTATGATAAGTTTTCTGAAAACAATATTGCCCTTGTATTGTTTTTTTTTTTTTTTTTTTTAATCAACCTGAGGACAGAAGAAGGTATTCTCTTTCTAATCTTTACTTGGTTAACATGAATAAGTGAACTACTAAAAGTTTTCATAAGTGTAATTATTACATGTCCTTTGAGAAGAATCAGTTTTCAACCTTGAAAAAAAAAAAAAAAGAAAAAAAAAAGAGTATCTGTCATAAAAACATGAATCTGTCTTTAACTTAATGCATGATAAGATAAAATAACACTTTTTAAGCAATTCAGTATTACCCACATGAAGACAACAGAAATCGGAGATTTATACATGAAAAAAAAAAAAAAAAAAGCAACAAACAACACTCTTTTTAGTTGCAGTTATAGTCACATATATGAATTTATACTAATAATGCAAGAACTGAATGGATTTAGCATATACTGCCAAGAAGTTTTTCTTGTAGCTCTAACAGAAATAATGGACTCTCCCATCAGTTTCGACATATGAGGATCTGACAACTTAACAAATTGATTCAGTTATGAATTTTGTGCGATAATCTTAAGTACCACTTAAGACCCACAAGTGATTTGCAAAGAAGGCTGCATATGGAACAAGAGTGAAGATCATAGGATGAGATCACTGCTAGATTGGCTGACCTTTTAGATCTTGCATCTTGAAGACAATTCAGATTAGCAGATTGAAAACTGCTGAGTCCACCAAAACATGTTGATTGCCATTCTACCCGCTCCACTCGAGGGTGTTATGAGGTATATTGACAGCTGACAAGTTGCTCTTCAGCTTGTCTTTGTATTTAAGTTATGGGCATCCTACATTCCTGTGGCCTTAATCTAACTGGCTGAAACATTAGGATCTTGGGTATCCTGTCATCAGACATTCTCAAGACATGACCAGTCCATTGCAACTGAGACTGTATGAGGAAAGTTTTGATTCCTCCAATATTACACCTGTTAAACAGGTTTACATTGGATGTCCTGTCTTGAAGGCTAACTCCACAGATGTCACACAGACATCTCTTATGGAAAACATCTAGCTGGCATATATGTTACCTGTATGAAGTCTACAACTGAGGTATACAAAAGGATGGTAAGGACAATAGCGCTGTAAACCCAAATTTTATTTTCCAGTTGGATATCTCACTCATCCAACAAGCAACTGAATTATAAACAAAATTAAGTCTAATAACGCTCTGCATTAAATAAAACTAGAGAATGAACTAGCTGAAACTAAAATGAGGATAATCATCAAAAGAAAAAATATTGTGCGTTAACAACTCATTTAAAAATAAATAAAACAGCTTGACAATTTTGGTACAGATTTCAGAATATTTTCTTAGATAAAATATTACTAAATCTTAACATGTGATATTGCACTATAGTGTGAAGAAAAATACATTAAGATATTTATTCTAATCCTAAATATAAATTATTTGAAATTATACTTTAAAAAAAAAAGTCTATTTTTCTTAGCTGCTTGACCTTATAAATTATTTGGTTGTCTGTGAATATGGTTTATTGCCTTATCACTGGATACATAGGTTATTTAATACCAAGTAATATGAAAGTGTTACACATTGCCATGTATAAACATTTGGATATACTTTTAGAAAAATTCCAGACAATTAAGACTTGGGAACTGACCATAAGCTTCAATTTAAAACAGTAGTATTTTACTTATCAGTTATACTTACAAATTCTAACAGCAACTGGAAAATTGCTAAATTTTATAAATAAATGTTTCGGTGTTGGTTTGCTCCATGGCAGAGATAGTCATGGATTTCTCACCAGTGACAACAGTATGTGTTCAAAACCAAGTAAAAGTTATGATTCTGAATGCTGATTTTCTAGGCAAATAGCTAGACCCTACTCATTCAAAGAAAAATGATCTTTCTATTGCACATTCTCCTTTCCCCACACTACTATTAATTTGTGTCATAATGACCTAAGCTTAGTATTATTACAATGATTTCAGTGATGAAAAAGGGAGAAAAAACATATAAACACTCTTCCCAAGTCTTTTGAACAGAATAGAGGTTTATCTCTTGTTTAAGATTAGGTTTCCAATTCCTTCTGAAGTCTTCTCATTCTCTTTCACTCCAAGTAGCCCCCTTGCATCTTAGTGGCATTATTGCTTGGGGTGAATTGATAAAAAAAAAAAACAAACAAAAAAAAAAAAAACAAAGAATTTCTAAATTTGAATTATAAAGTTAAAATAGGGTTGGTTAATAATCTCACGGGGTTACCTCCCCTTATTCATAAGCTTGATAAGGAAGTCCCCCACCACCATTTAATGAAATAGTCACAAAACAAGACATTTATAAACATAGTATTTGAAGATTTTCCATGAATAAATTTACTGGTAAAGAATAAACCAGATATCAATCTGTAATACACTATATTGAAATCTAAACTTACACTGAGTAAGAGTAAGAAAATTGGTAATACTTAACCTTCATGCTTGCAAAAAACAATATGTGAAAAGGATGGTTATTGTCTTGACACTGTTATTAATGCTCACGCTTTTGACTCCCTCGTCATGTAATCCAAGGGCAATGCAATATTCATAAAGAGTTTTTATTTAGCATTGTATAAAGAAATAAATTTGAAAAATTACAAAATTATCAAAATATGTAAACCAACTATGATGCAATATTTGTTACTTATTTAAATGTTCTTGTTCATAGACACTTTTTGAAACAATAAATATTGCTGAGACAGTGATAGGAGTTTGCAGTGTCAGCTGTCCTTTTGACACCTTTTTTTTTAGGTTACGAAGGTTAAACATTGCTGAAAAATATTTTCACCAGATTATTTATTAATTTAATTGAAATAAATCAATTATTTAATAAACTTAAACCATAATTATGTATCTAACAATTTGTGATGTTATTGCTTTGAATTAACTAATGAATTTACAAAATGAAAATTTATATTTGCATACATGAAAGAATTAAGTTAATAAAATAAGGTTTGATAAATGATTAATTAGTAGTTGACAATTTAGAGAGCTGCACTTTTTATTGTGAATAATGAAACATTTATGAATAAAATCTGCATTCAAAATATATTCATTATTTTTCCCTTCAAAATTGAGTCATCTATTTTCACAAAATAAACAACAATATACAATAAAAAGAATGACAGCTATTAAAAACTTCTTTTTTATCATTATCCAAATATTTGGATTAGTTTAGTATAATTATCTGAAAATGCAATTTTATCTACATTTTTGTATGATTTAAGATCCCTGACCAAGTCTACCAAACATTGAATATGATCATGTGTTACTAAAATTGTAGAAAGATTGAAGAAAAATAGCACAAATGGAACAATATATATAATACTAGGAAAATATTGAACAATTATTAAAGAATAGAATTCAGATTTAATAACTAATTAGATGCATTAAGAGAATACATTTAGTTTTTAAAAATATACATTGTTAAATAATTGAACCCGTATTAGAAAGTGAGTTACTTCCCTTACAGCGTTAAAGTGGGCATACACACGGTTTCTCTGAAAGTAATGCTTCCTATTTTCCTAATTACGTGGAGTCATGACGTTCGATGTTGATGTTGACGGTATGACAGTAGAAATTGAACCTTTATACCAATTTACCCATAATATTTTTTTACCTTCTTACCGACAGCTTCTGGTAAAACGGCTTTTTGATGTGATGTGAAGTATTTTGTCATTGGCAACAGCAATGAAAAAATGAAAAATGGGCTGCTCTCACTGTTGATAAGTTTTATGAATGCTGCACTCAGGCAGTTCATCAGTGGCTAAAATGCATAATCAATGGTGGTGACTCTATGGAAAAATAATCTCTTATAATTGAATACATTGGGATTCTTGTACTCGTAATTTACATGGAAATAAATAAGAAGCATTATTTTTGGAGCATCCTGGAGGTGGGGGTGCTAAAATGTCAAATTATCATGACCAAGAATGGGTTCCAAAATAAATTCTGATATTTGGTTAGACTCTGAGAAGTAGTTTGGGTCAACAACTTTCATTAAATATATATATATAGAAAAATAGTATGACAAATTGAGAAAAAGTTCTTGTGACATGTTTCATTCATTACGATTTCATTGGTTGAAATGCGTCACAAAAATTTTTTTTCAACATAATACTATTTTTTAAAAATACTGTTTGTTGATATATCAAATTATATATACATGAACTGCAAAAATATATCAAATGAGGTATACTAATCTGAAAGGAACTGCATATGAAAGAGAGACTAATAATAACCTTCAAGTATATTAAAAAGGTTACCTGGTTTTTAATAAACCCATTTGTACACCTTCTGCTACATCCTTGATGGCTGTGCTGATTTCATCCTGGGATGAATAAGCTAAACAGATGTTCAAAAAAGCCCTACAAAAAGAAAAGGAGATTAATGTTGCTTATTCAATCTCAAAAGTTAATCGATCAATAAAAACTGTTTTAGTTATAAGCTGCCAACATTGTTCATACAACAAAACTAAGCATAGTAAAAGGATTCTAAAATAAAATTCTTAAATATTAAATTGTATAACTTCATTTCAAATGAGATTAAGTTTATAGTTAATACTAATTTAAACTCTTATAAGTGAAGAAATTGCAATCTAACAAAATTTTATACACATAAAATCTGTTTTAATATTGGAATCAGATGAAATAATTAAACTTTGATCCTTTCCAATTATAAAAAAAAATGATTAGTTATGACCAGTGACATGCAGAGGTTTTGTAATGTCTGGGGTATTGAAACTAAAGTAGGGTGGCCTATTGGGCCTAGTACTGAGAAATGTGAGAAAGGAAGACATTTGAAATATGCAAAAACAGATAAAACATGAAATAAATACTTTATTCAAATTAAATATAAACTAAATTTTTATTTCACTCTTTTTCTTTTTTATTTGCCCTCCTAATATAGATGCCCAGGGCCATCACACCTTCTGTCCCCCACTTCTGCATACTATTGGTTATGGTAGAATTATTTGAATTTTTATTTCCAATACTTTTGATATATAAAAAATAAATTTTAACTTCATGTTATTATTTTGTAAAAGTTTTTTTTGTTTTTTTCACAAAATAATTTAAAAATGATAAAAACTGATCACAAATATGTTTGTATGTATATATATTTAAAGTTTTCTCCTTGAAAAGAAAAAGAAATTTGCTTCTTTCAAAGTATACATGTTTATACAAAAAGTATATATAGTTCAAAATCTAGCAGTTGGTATTTTTAGTCTGCTCTAGCAACCATCATCATGAGCCAAATGCTGTGATCACAATGTTTTCAGAGTTTTTTTGTCTAGTAATACTCAACTGTCTGTTGCTTCATACAACATGAAAGTTGTATGGGTCATAAACTCAAAAGATACAATTACTTGTTTAATATTAATATTTAAGTTTTACTATTTTAATTTTAATTTAAAATTGATATTTCTTCCTAGCAAATAGAAATTGACTGACAAAAGCAATGTTTTGAATACTTAACACATAACTAATATTTATATTTTATTTAATTCAATTTCCTCATCTTTGTTATAGCAAGCAGTCTTTATAATTTTCAACAAAAACTGAATGTGTGCATCTGCTAAATATGAGAACTTATTTATATTTGAGCATAATTTTTAAAGTGATATATCACAGCAACTAAAAGCAAAATGAAATACATAAGCTTACTGAGAATTATTAAAATCATTCTAACTCCATCTTTATAACAAAGCCTAATTATTCTAACTCCATCTTTATAGTAAAAGCCTAATTGAGTAGAACTGATGGAAAGAAAAATGAATAAAAGAGAGCAACAAATTTAATTGCAAATGATATGCCAAGTAAAATATGTCAGCCCTTATATGAAGAAGACTGTTGCTTGGAAACACATCTTGATTTGAATTCAGCACTATCTACATTTTAAGTAGACTATTTTTTTATATTTATATACTAATTGGGAATCACAATAATGTTTTACAATTATTTAATGGAATGGGAATTAAACTTCAGGATATTTTTTTTAATTTAAAACTTTATTTTTTTTTTATTACTCTATAAAATAATTTTCAATATTTTTAAACAAGTTGTTGATAGAATATTTCAAAATCTTTACCACAAAAATACAATTGTATTTTTACATAAACATAACCTAATAAAGACATGAAGTAATAAAACAATATTCGGGTAACTCAACTTTTCCTTTTTAAATTATTAAAAAGGAACTATGTTCAATACTTTCAAACCCCTGATTGTCAAAAACAGGTTATGTCCTAGCAATAAAAAAAAAAAAATAATAATTATATTGTATAAGCAGTTGGACAAATATATTTTTGAATAATATTTTTTTTTATCTTGTACGCTAAAGTTTTCTTGCTTGATTTGAACAGATATCATGTCAGTTATAAATAAAATTTCAGTTTATATTATTGTTGAATTAGGTACACATACACTTAGAACAACCTTGAAAAAAATAAAGAACATTCTGTCCAATTTAGTCAAGAAGTGTAACTTATTTTTCTAAAGTTCAAATTAAAGATTTTGAAAGGCATTATTATTATTTATTAATTTATATGATATTTATATGTTAGTTACCTTTATTTATATGTTACCTCTATTTTAAAGACAAAAAACGCCCAATACGAAAATTTAAAAGAAACTAAAAACAAAAGTAAAAAAAAACTTAAAATTTAATGGCGTAAATTAAGTCATGCAGAGAAGGAAATAAATCTTCATTTCAGCATTGTTTGGTTAATTCAAGTAGTTTAGAAAAATGATTTTTATATATAATTTACTGAGATAAAGTTTGAAAATTAAAACGATTGTACGCAATAAAAAGGAAAACAAAAAAACAAAGCGGTGACTCTTGTAAATGATCGAGTGACCTAACAACGAGAACTGCAACAATAGATCGTTTCTTCCTTGTTTAGTAGTAGGAACTCATGATCTCTCGTGTGCATAAATACATACAAGAGTCCAGCTGGGAAACCCCTTGTAAATATTAGGAATTTCTTCGTTTGATTGTCGTCATTTCAGCAACCGTGAAAAACCGTTAACTTTCGATAAAACAAGATCTCATATACAGACGAGTCTGTTAAACACCTTAAATTGGTTGCATGCAGAAAGTGTGACTTGTCGGCCATATTTAACATTCCTTCTTTGGGCCGTAACGATTTAAAAAAATAATTTATGAGCAAAAATTCAAGTTCTACAATTCATTTAATTTTCATACTTTGATTAATGAAAGTACATTGATTCAAAAATAAACAGCTTTTGACTAAAGTATAATCAAGCAGATAAATATATAATTTTTTAAAGCTTTTAAAGTTCTGTGACGTTCGTGCTAAAAAAGATTTTTCTGGTTTCGCTTTTATTTTTATTGTTATTGAACTTCAATTATTAAGTTTTTAGTTATTTTGATCTGAGATTTCAAAAACAGATCCTAGAATAAAAAGAAAGAGAGTCGACTCCAAAATAACGTGAAATTTAAAATATCCAAGTTTAGCTTGCGTATTACGACCAATTGTCATTGTGGTATATTTAAAACATTTTTAAAAGTTATTTAAAAACAAAAAATGAACATGACAATAGTAGACAATGCGAAATATAGATCGACTATTTATTCACAGTTTATTACCCCTTCTTACTCTTCTTCACCCAAAGCAAAGTAGCATAAAATTAAAAAGTAATAAATCGTTGATTTAATTAGGAAATATTACTGACTGAAAATAACAAACCAGAACAAAAACAGATGTTTTTCCTGGCAAAAGTTTCAAACTTAATCATTAAAAGTTCCGTTATAAAAAAAAAAAAATCAGTCTCTTGTAGCCGTAGAGACGCCATATAAAACAATTTTATTTTTATGGCTAAGAAGAGCTAGATTCCTCTTTTACTTTATTCTTCAATGTTTATCGACATATAAATTTAATATACCAATATATTTTTAGTTTAAGAAAACTAAAAAAAAAAAAAAACAAAAACAATTGTTTATCAATGGCGCTTTTTAACGTTTTTCGTGAGTGGTGGGATTGATTGATTAAATAAAATGTAAAAACATCTCATTATTGTTATTGTTTCAAAGAGAATATACCAATAAACTTGTTTAATTGAAAAATAATCCAACTGCGAAAAAAATAGTCAAAAAAATGAAGATTAAGCCTACATGCCATAGTGTGGCAAAAAAGTAAAGTGAATAATGAAACCGTAGAAAGAAATTAAATTGAAAAAAAAAAAATGCGGTTCCAATCTTTAATAATTAATGTTAAAGTAAAAAGTGTAAAAAAACAAATTAATTAAATAATCAAAATTAAAAATTTAACAAAATAATTTTAGAAAGTTTAAAAATTAAGTTTTGATTTTTAACTTGACTAGTTTCTCTCTAATCTTGCCTTTTAAAATGGCGCAAATAAAAGTAAATTAATTTTTTTCAGAATATAAACTTTATTTTAGATATATCCCTCCCATATATATATATATAAATTTACAGAATATGTAGTATAAAAATCTTTTTTAAACATCTAAAAAAAAAAAACCTAGTGGATAAATAAATAAGGTAACTTTCTTTATCTAAGTTAAAGTTAAAAAATAAAAATTTTAAATGCTCAATTTATATAGGAAAAAAATTTCATATTTATAAAATAATTATTTTAACCAGTTTATTAAAGGAAATGTTCTTAGATTATTATTTTTGTGAATAATACTTTAAAAAAAGTAAACATTTAAAGAAATCAAATTTTAAATTGCAAAATTTTCAAAATCTACTAAACAATCTTAACAGTTACTTATTCCCCTTGAGAGCCAAGCTGTTGTCTAAAAGGCCAAGGTCATTAGCAGTACCAGGCAAAAAAATGGCTTTATTTGAAGAAATAAGCAATTTAATTAGAAAAGCTAACAACAAAACAATTACTAACGTATAAATATTTCAAAAGATAAAATTGATAATTAATAATAATACACAATTATTTGTTACAGTTCCATTTTTAAAGCTGAATATGCAAATTAGATATTCCTATTTAAGTTATATCCGCTAAGTTAGCCAAGGTATAAGAGGCATGCTGCTGTTGACAGTGGAGGTCCGAAGTCACTAGAAATACGGATGCTAAGTTCATTCTCCCACTTCGATTGTTTAAAAACACGTTTGATCGTTTATCTTCCCAACTTCTAGTGACGACTTTGAGCTCCTTTTAATAGCACTTTCCCTTATTCGAATAGTGGCTAAATGAGTGAAATATATATTTGTACACTAGAAACATTTTTTAATAAATTTCCCATCAAAAACTTTTTCAAACTTACCCAAAATATTGTATATTGTTGTCAGTTATTAAATGTACAAATTTATTAACAAGTTGATATTTTTTGTGTTTGTTGCGTGGATGGTGGTTGCACATATAAAAATATGTTTTAAACTACAAGCCTTAAAAATTTTGAGTTCTGTACATTTTTTGTTTGACCGTTATGAAAGCTTACAGTTCCTCCAACCATTTATTACTGAGATTGTCACCATGGTAAACTAAAAAGTATATGAAAGGACTCTCCACTGAACTGAAGAATGGAATAAGATATCTCCAAGAGGTTAAATACCCCATTTAGTACAATAGGCTCTTTTGTTTTGAAATAGGAGACATAAACGGCTCACAATCTTCCCTAAACTGGTGCTGCCCCCCAGATCCAGAATGAAAATGGTAAGAAAAGTCAAAGAACCCTATAATTACTCGCAAGGAAATTCAAGATGAATTCATGGCTGTGGGAACTTCTGTGACTAAACAAATTATCCACAATGGCCTTAAGTTTCTCCATTCAAGGAAGACACTTCTACTGTAAAGAAATAGCATAGAGATGTCTGATTGAAGTTCACCTGCAAATATTTAGACAAGTCAAAATAGTTTTGGGATATCGTATTTTGGTCAGATTAAACCAAATTTGAATTATTTGAAATGAATTCAGCTTTTCAGATGTGGATATAAGACAGATATACCTATAATCCCTAGTGTAAAGTTTGTTGGTGGAAGCATCATGGTTTGGAAGTGTTAAACCAGAATGAGATGTTGCAGTATTTTAGAAGAAAATCTATTAACATCTGCCCAACAGTTGGAACTCTGAGATATATGGTGCTTTCTACAATTGCCAGATCTGAACCCAATTGATAATTTATGGTGAAACTTGAAAACTCAAATTCATTTGAAGAACCCGAGTAACATTGATGAAAGTTAAAGAACAGTGGGCTAAAATTTTGATGCGAAGTTGCAAAGCACAAGTAGACAGCCACGATAAACGTCTTCAGTCTGTTATAGACAACAATGATTCATAAACAAATATTAAGTTATATTTGTTTTGTACAAATACTTTTTTTCCACTACCCAATTTAAAAAAATTGATTTTTCAAAGTTATTCAATTGTATTTTTGGTCTGTTTGTTTAATAATTGTTAATTTAATGTCAATACTCATATTTTGTATAAATTTAAAATAATTCTATAAATAGGAAATTTATTTAAATCCAATTTTTCAGATGTATGGATATTTATTACCCCCACTATATATTTAGCATTAACATAAACCTTTTCAAAGACAGTAGTGCAAAAATACAAGTGTTGCAGCTATTTCAAAAATTCAAAGTACTGAATATAATCAGTTATCAATCACACTATTTTACTTATTTATCCATGATTTTAAAATTGTTTTCATCATTAGAACTTATTGATTAATTAATAACAAAAATTATCAAATATTTAAATATTTTTAAAAATTTATTCATGTGCTTGTGATGCAGCTTTAGTTTAGAAATGCCAGTTCTAAGGAAAACCGAATGAAACTAGTTTTATTTTTGTGCAATATGAATTAAAAATATTTTCATTTTTATTCAGCTTTTAGTGTAAAAGTAAAGGGTGGTTTGTCTAATGGTATTACTTTTAAGAAAGTAGTCTTAAAAAACTATGCAAATTTAAATTTATTTACATTCATTTTAAGATTGATAAGAATCAAGTAATTTTAATCATTACATATTTAAATAACTGGAAAAATTAAATTTTAATAAAAAGTTTCATTATATACATCATTTCTTCATCAATATGAATATTTCAAGAAAAGTGAATAACTAAAACTACAAAAGCATTTAAGTAATGTACCACAAAAATAAAACAAAATAAATTATTAATAATGAGGAGGAGGCAAGAAATTTAAAAATAAAACATCTTTATGGACTCTCTACCTTAAACTAACAGTAAAGTAAAATCACCTTTTCACACTTAGAGTGAATCATTTAAATAAACTACAGTCCACAATTAATAAATTCCATAAAGACCTTATAAAGCAGCGCTTTACAACTGTATGATTTTTATTTAAGTAGCACCTAAGACTTTATCTTGCTATTTATTTACTTAATGTTAACTCTGTTTGTCCAGAAACTTGTAAATTTATGGAAACTTCATTAAACTCCAGACATTGCGCAGTTTTACCAATTTACGGAAACATTAGCCCCCATATTCAATTGAATTCAAAAACTTAGTAATTACACCTCAGCACCCACTAACTCTTGTTTGAAGAATCTAGATTTTCAGTTCCTTTCTTTTGAGAAAATAAATTTATCAATTTTTATGTCAGATGTAAATATTATAAATGAAAGTATATTTAAACAAACATAGCTTTTCACAGGTTTTATCATTGACATAATTAATGAGACTATATAATATATAACTGTACAACCATTTAACAGTTACACTTTAATACCAACCCTTATAATTTTAATTAAATGATACGTTTTATTCAGAGAATCTTTACAAAATTTAAAGCAAACTCATTGTATGTTTTCATATAAAAACATTTACAAAAAAGAAATAGAAAAGGGAATATAAATGATGAATAATCACATTTAAACTTCAAAATATCATCTATTCAGATTTTTTAGTTTCATATAAAAAAAGAAAAAGTCAATTTTTTTATATGAATAACATTTCTGATATTAAAAATGACTACCCAGTATTTGTAAGTAGACATACACCATAAGTTCAAAATCTAATGGTTTTCTTTTAACATAAAATCAGACATAGTTATTAAAATATATATTCTTCTTGAACATTTAAGTTCTTTAAATAAAGCTTTAACTGAAGGGAAAATTTTGCTATTCCATCAAATTACCTACTATCATAGATAAATACTACTTAACGTGGTAATATTGAAATGATTAACTGATGAATTTTTGTTTCAAAATTTTCATATTCAGTAAAGCCATTTTTTAGGAACGAGTTAGCTCCCTTATTTTGTAATTAACTTCTATAGTCTGTATTTGCATAAAGCGCCAACTCTGGACATACAAATATATAAATTTTCAATGATAATTCATTTCTTTTCAATTTAATTAATTTCAGTACATCTAATTTTATTCTATAGATTAGATCTATTTCAATTTTTTTTTTTTAGATATAGTTCTGGAATAAAGAAAGCAAATTATTATATATTCCTTTTCTGAAGTGTGTTAACCTACAAATTCAATCAACCACAATGTACAACTTCATTTACTTAATTCAGAGTAAGTTACAATCTATTGCAGAATATGACATGCACAAAGACAAGTTTACAGCCTAAGAGATAAAGATATCTACACTTTGCTTTTAACCCCATTAAATGAATGTTCAATTGATTAAAGCTGGGATTATCAGTTTTTCTCAACAACTACAATAAATAGTGCAAGTGACTACAATAAATAGAACACATTCTATTTCTACAGTCTTCTTGGTGTTCTTTTTTAATGATTAACACCATTTTTCTTGACTCTAACTGTAAGATTAACTACCTCTATATCTCAAAAACATTGTTCAGTTAAGGCTTAAGTAATTTTGATATCAATGATTGCATCACAGTGATAATTTTATATTTTATTGCACATACAACATGAACTGTATAACAGATTGGCCAGATAACTAAAGGTTGATTAAACTAAAATTCTAAGAGGATCATTGTTGAGCCTTGCTTGAAGATTTTATTGCTAAATTCACTTAAAAGAGTCCATAAATGTAATCAGTAAAAACGTGTTGCTAAGGAAATATTATAGGTGTAAATAAAGTCTGTATAAAAAATCCCAATTTGAAAACTTGGGAATAATGTAAATTAACAAATTATTAATAAAATGCTCCTGTAAGTTTGAGTAGATTTGCCGGCAAAATTACTTATAAATAACAAGGTAACTTGCCATTGCCCTTTAAATTACTGTTAAAAATGATTAAATCTATTGAAAAACAATAATAAACAAAGAGTTTAAAAGGATTCTCATGGAAATCTTCATTGAAATATGCATAATGCTGTAGAAAACAAGACTATCTTTAATTCAATAATTATTTTTTAAATAGCATAATCTTTGTTAAGATTAGTTTTAAATATCATCGAATAACAATACCTTACCCCAAAAATTCAAAGAGAAGACTATCTTTGGTTGTTTCTA
The DNA here is from genome assembly GCA_903632075.3 of Acanthosepion pharaonis. Taxonomy (NCBI): domain Eukaryota; kingdom Metazoa; phylum Mollusca; class Cephalopoda; order Sepiida; family Sepiidae; genus Acanthosepion; species Acanthosepion pharaonis. The sequence continues at coordinate 27,897 of CAHIKZ030001296.1, read as the reverse complement.
TAGAATCTGTTAAAAAATCAATTTTTCTAGCCTACACTTCATAAGTTCTACATATACAACTAGATAAGATTCCTCAAGTATTTACTCTAAAAATAACAGCAATTTGATGACTAGTTAAATAAGAATATATTTAGCAAACAAATTTATGTTAGTAATTTGTGAATGTTTTCACTAGATTAATTTAAGCATTAGACATTCAGGCATTACAGAACATTCACAGAATGCAATTGAGTCTAATAGTAAAACATTTAGTTTAAACATTTCAGAGAAACATTAATTATAGCAATTTTGAAAATAGCAGATGATGCCATTTATATAGGAATCGTGTAGGCAGTTGAGAAGAAATAATTAACAATCATGTAAAGGATAAGATTCATCAAAATCATTTGTTACCAAATATGGATGATAAAACACCCAAACAATTCGTAGTTATTATTATATCTTTTTAGAAGACAAAACTTCTCTAGAAACTAATGAAAACATTATATATATAAAGTAATAGTTCAGCCTTATTAGTGATTTGAAGGATAGATAAATATGATGATAAAAGTTTGAATAAGAAGAGACAAATAGAACAACATAACACTTAATATCCCCCCTTTACAGACAGTACATATATTAGGTTCTCAACTTAATAGTTAATTTTTCATAAACATAATAAATTATACATAAAAGGAAAATATTAAATACTTCACAATATAAGTCATATCATATATAACAGGTACATTTAAGCATATGTATTTTGATATGCTAAGAAAGTTTTTCTCTTGACCCTACTATTACTGTATACTCCCTCAGTAATTTTCATTGTTTTAAAAACCTATATTTAGAATTTCAATGAAACCCAAACATTATACTAGATGTATACATTCTCTTTTTCTCAAAAATCAACAACAAAAGTATTAAACTCTTATAAATAAAAAGGGTTTAATATTTTTGTTGTTAATTCTTGAGAAAAAAAGTATAAATCCAGATGCTCACAAACTATTTTAGTAAATTTATGTGGTGAGAGCAAATAAAACTTATAAACTTATAGATATAAAATTATTCCTTTAAAATAAACAATCTAAGAAAATAGTGTTTAATTCTTTTGTTGTCAATTCTTAAGAAAAAAGAGAATGCATAAATCCAGTTTTATATATTTGTTTAATTCTAAAATAGCTTTTTAAAACAATAAAAATTACCAAGTGATTGGTAGCGGGCATCAAAAGAAAAACTGTCCTTTTGACGCATTGTTTTTGTTTTCTTTTTGTGTACAAATGTTAGACTTTGCCCTAAATTTAATGTAACATTTTAGACAGAAAATTCTCATCAAGCAATAGAAGATTTAGAATTATTAATTTTGACAAGTATTTACTTCTTAATTTTAGTTGCTTTTTATCACAAGTTAGGTCATAAATACAGATGTAGACTGATGGCCTGAGCAAAGTTGTGATAAAAAGCAACTAAAAAATAAGAATATTAATGAAGATTATTAATAATGGTTGATAATACTTAATCTAATAAAAATGCTAGTTAGGATTTAAAACTGTTTCACACATTTGCTAGCTCATCTATATAATCCACCATTAATGTAAAAATCAGGTTTTTATATAAATGATATATTGCAATGAAGGGAGCCTCAAAGCACTTTGAATTATTATTATTTTCATTTATATTTATAAATGCTTACTTTCACATTACCTGTAAATATATTTGTTTTTATTATATTTCTTTAGTAGCATTCAGTATCATTTCTTTTGTACTATTTCTAATGAATTAGTAGATTTAAAAAAAATTTTAATCTGACGCTATTTCCCATTATTCCAAACATTATTTTTGTGGATACTCATGTCTGAGTAGACACCATATATTTTTTGAAATAGTGTGAATTATGTCTACCAGCTTGTGCATTCAAAATACTTAATAGGGAAAATGCTGGAGAGCATATTTTCTTTATTAAGTCTTTCAAAGATGTTTGCAGTAATTATAGTACTATATAAATATCATTCTGTATACTAGTTATTCTTAGTGATAGGTAATAGCAGTTAAATATAGCACCATTCACCATTCCATATTATAAATAATAAGAAATGATCCAAGGAAAATTGAATAACAAGTTCTCCACATAACAAAATGTCTATTATTAATTAAAACCCCATTAATATTCAATAGCAATATTTCTGGTGTGAGAAAGAGCAGAGAGAATGTAGCATACCTACGGACAATAATGGGTATGTCCCCATTCACATAAATATATTAGTAAAAATACTGTATGTTGGTCTGCAGTTGGAGATTCATTGTGGAATTCACTTGACTCACTTCTAGCAGTTGACTACTACTTCTACGCACCACTGGCGAATCTTATATGCGTTGTTCGTGTCCTAAGTATTATTCATTCCTTACCAACCTCTGTTTGGCTATTCTATTCAGTAACCTTCCCTAGGTTACAACATTTCGGCGATGAGAATTAGCCAAAATTACAACATATATCTCGGATGATTCAAAATACTAAATATTCATCACTAAAATGTTGTATATTACAACCTTGCCAAAATGTTGTATTTTGAATCATCCGAGATATATTCTTTGTTTCTTTTTGAAAACTGGTTGTACATTTTCTTTAGCTTGAATTTAGCTTTCATTTTCTTGTACCTGCCTAACCCACCAGAAAATGCATCTGGGAATTTAGTTTTTAATTCCTCCCTTAGACTTTCTGCTTTGTTAGTAAAACCATTCACTTTTTGGCAGAATGAATTGATTGGACTGTTCCATAAATTGAACTGTTCCATCCAATCTGTTCCAAACAGGTTATTCGTGTTTTTCATGACAAAAAGTCTTAACTTGAAGGTTTAATATTTTAACATTATATTCGTCATAAATTTGTCTTCGAATTTTATTTTCTGTCCTGTCCTGTAACTATGAGTGATTTTTGTAATCATTAATGTTGGTTTACCCAATATTTTCCATGTATAAACATGTATTATACTCAAATTAGAACCACTGTTGAGTTGCAGTTTGATGTTTTTGGTCAGGACTTTTACCTGCACAAATTTTCTTATAGGAGATTTATCCATATTAAAAATTTTAATCGATGTTAAAAAAAAAAAAAAAAAAAAAAAAAAAGAGATTTTATTTATGAAAAAGATACTTTTCACAAAAGACAGTAAACCCGTGGAAAAAGCCATATGTGAGATTTTGTCAGGTTGATTAATGTCTTGCTGAAATCGGAAATAGAGATAAAACTGTGCGGGAACTACCTGTGATGTTGGAAGATATAAAAGTAAAGCATTGAAGGACAAATTTATTACTGAAATGAAGAAAAAACTTAAAGACAGGGCTAAAGCAGATTCAGGAGTATATACAATGTGCGATGACATTCTCATGTATGGCGAAAGAGTAGTGTTACATTTGTGACAGAGAGAGAGTCTGGGAAAAACACACATGTATATTTTTTTTTGTGAAATTGGAATAGATTTGAATAGCGAAATTAAATCAGAGCATTTTGTTTAGTGATGAGGAAATCTGATCTAGGGCAGAAGTTGTACCCATTGAATCTGGGTCATCAAAAAATAATGGAAATGGTCGAAAATAATTTTTATCGATTAAAAATTGAAATAGAGCTGAGTAAGCTAGAAGGAACTTTGAATTCACATGATTTTTTGTTGAAGCAGCCAGAACCCTGTGATAATCGCGTGCAAAAAGTAGTAGGGCTGAGGTCAGTTATAACCAGCCGGGTTTATCTATATAAACGTGTAGTTATGCTGAAAAAGGTAGACTGGAGAAAATTCTAGAAGAGAGAATTGGTCCTGGTGAGCATTGGGAGGAGGAACACCACTATAACTTTAAGCCCCGCACAGAAATCTTTATCTCTCCATCGCAAGAGTCATATATCATTCTGAGATGATTTAACAAGATAATCACATACACTCTCTCTCTGTCTAGAATCCAGTGCATGAGTTGTTTTACTTTTCTGTAACCCGTTTCTCTTCTCTACTATTCTTTTCTGCTATATAAGACATTAACAATTCAACCATTGAATTGATATTTGTCTGGCTTTCTGCAGATATTAATTTTTTTTTTGCTGCATTTTAAATTTCTTAGCACAGATTCCCCCAGCCATGTCTACATCTTCAGTCAACTGTGAATGGACGGACATCACTTCTGCTTTCTGGATCAAACAAATCACAACGTGGGCAGGAGGCAGGATTAAACCAGTGGACCGGTCGAATAATCTAAGGACGCTCAGAGGACCTATGGCCACTCCCTTAAGTTCGGTTAGGACCGAGTAGACACCTCAACCCTGAGAGTAAGACGCCAGAGGTTGAGGGGCCGGGGCAAAAGTGTTAGACATTTGGCACTACAAAAGAGAACCGTGAAAGAATTTCATGCAGGAAATCCTGGTATATCCAGAATGAAAAGCTTGATGAGAAGTTATGTATACTGGCATAGCATGGATAGAGACATTGAATGTCTGGTGAAGTCATGCAAAGGTTGTGCTTTGGCAGCTAAAGCACCACCAATTAAGTTCAAATCCATGGCCAGAAACTGACTGCCCATGGCCATGTCTGCATGTTGACTTTGCTGGTTCACTTAAATGGGCATATTATCTAATTGTCGTAGACAGTTTTTCAAAGTGGCCAGAGATATTCAGATGTAAGAAACCAACCACACAAGTAGTAATTCAGTTTCTACACGAACTGTTCACGAGGTTCAGAGTACCAGATTCGATTGTGTCAGATAACGGCATTCGGTTTACATCCAAAGAATTTAAGAAATTTTGAAAAATGTTTGTGGTAGGGCACATAACAATTGCCCCTTACCATCCTAAAAGTAACAGTCAGGCAGAGCGTTTTGTAGATACCTTTCAAAAGAAAAAAAAAAGCCATCAGTGGATCCACAGATGCTGCATTACAGCAATTTTTTCAGGTGCATAAGCTTACACCAAATAGAAATGCACCTTCGGCCATGACTCCAGCAGAAATTATGTTTTTGCAAAGAATATGATCAGTTTTTGACAAACTTATACCTAATAAGAAAGAACATGATCATGTGGTACAAAAACATGAAAAAATGTTTTATAAAATTGGTCAAAAGGTTTTTTTACCATATGTACCAGTCAAATAAAGCATATTGGGAACTCGGAACTGTCGTCCAAAGAATTGGCAGGATGGTATATCTAGTAAAAGGTCCACAAGAGGCACTATAATCAAATTAAAAGTAGGTATTCAACTGAAAAGAACACTACTCTAGAGAAGGTTGAACCTATGGAGGTTCTTTTTGATACTTTCAATGTAGCCATCCTTCAGAAAGCTCTGGTGAAAGAAGTCCAAAAGAGACAGAATAAAAGAAAAAGAAGTGATATGAAAAGGATCGAAGTCAACCCAAAAAGGAAAAAACATTAACCCTGTACAGAGTAAATCCAAAAAGGGGTGGGGGGTTGTAGCATACTTATGGATGATAATGGGTATGTCCCCATTCACATAAATACAACATTAAATACTGTATGTCGATCTGCAATTGGAGATTCATTGTGAAATTCAGTTGACTACTTCTTCTATGTGCCACTGGCAAATCTTATATGTGTTGTTCTTGCCCTAAGTATTATCGTTCATTACCAACCATCATTTGATTATTCTATTCAGTAACCTTCCCTAGATTACAACAGAGAATAAAACAAGAATTTAAAAACATTTTAAAAATTCATGAAAATTTAAAATTTTTTATAAAGCTATATAAAATTGGCAGTACTCATGAAAATTTCAGCTTTCCTACTTGAATTTTCTGATGAATCATAATTCTTAATTTAATGATTAAGCTCCTTTCAAGTTTCACGGCTATAAAATACCTATGGAAATTCCCTTATTGCATTGTTAAATATTTGAGCTTAACAACCTTAATAAAATATTGCAATAGCGATCATAATTATGAGTGCAGGTTATTAAAGAAGTAAGAGAGTAAAAAATAAAATATTAAAAATTGGCAAGAGCATTATTGTTTCTTTTATCTTCCCTTTCTTTATTATGTTTACTTTCTTTTTCTCACTAAAACCAAACAATATCTGTTGTATATCATTTTTCCATCTTTCCTTACAAAACAGAATGGCTTAATAAATTTATGGCTTGTAAATTTATCTTTTTTATTTATCTAAGGTAATGGCAGGGTGTAATGAATGTTGCTAATAAACAGAGGAACAAACACAAATATGAAGTTATATTTTATTTTGTAATTTAGAGAAAATTTCAAACATAAAATGATTGCCTTTGTGAAAAAATTCAAATAATTTTAATTCTTCATGAAATTATCTTCTCAAACATGCAAATTAAATTTTTTATATCAACTGAGTTTCTTTTTTTTTTATAAGGGAACCTTTTAGTGAATAAATTCAGTCACTGATGTAGTAAGTCTAGAAAGTTTTATTAAATTTCAATAATTAACTGAATTTCTGTACATTTTTAGAAAGCAGAATTATCAAATGTTCAAATTCTATTTCTATTGAATTTTAATAGTAATTTTTTTTTGTTTTTTAACAAATGAAACATTTTAAACACAAATATTTTCATTTTTGTATATCGAGCAAAAATATTTATATCAGAAAATTTCCCAATTCTTCTTTATAATTTATGAAAATTATGAAGAAGTTTTCCCAAGCAATTTAAATTAATTTTGAGTCAAGGAAATCAATCTAAGTGTAAGAATGTCTACTGTATGGCTAGTTTTGAATGTAATAGATTGATTGCTTGCTATATGTTATCATTTGGTGTCATATGAAAAACAAACATTCTTTGTTCTCTGTGCATTTGTATGTACCTTTGGATGAGTGGTAGAAAAAATAAAACAAAAATAAAGGACAGGAAAGAAAATGTCTGTGTTTACATTACAATATAAACATAATCTGAGTTTTGTATCTAACACATATTTCTTAATTTAATAACACAATTATTATAATGCAAAACTTTGATGACTGAAATTTGTTAAATGTAATTTAAACATTTTCTGAACATTATCTTAACCATTTATCGTATACAAAGCTCCAAAGCCAATTTGATATCAGTTACAGTATTTTTGTCTATGCTGAATTTTGTCTGAAGCTGAGTCATAGGGAACCTGTAGTTTTATCTTCAGAATTAAATGAGATTTATTAACTGAAAGGGAAATTTTAATTTCAGAACATGTTAAACACACTCTTTTTCAGTATTTATTTTTTTTACTAGTACAATTCCTAATTAACTAGTACAGAAAATGATTCATTGGATTTAGAAAATACTAATTTGACAACACTTAAGAAAAAAATAATTGTTTAAGATTCATTTTAGAAAAACCAGTCCATTTTTATCAGTAAATGTATTTTTCTGATGTATTTTAATCTGATTTGTCCCAAAACGTTCCTTTCAGAAATGTTACACCTTTTGAAAAAAATTAAATTTTATAAAAGGACTGTGTGAAGTATTTCTAAACTGAAGGTCCGATTTAAAATTATATGTATAATGCAAAATTGAACCATTACCTTATGACAACAGATATGAAACTTACAATATAAACTAAGCTGAACCATGATTTTGTGTTTGTCTTTATACAGACATGTGAGAATATTTATAGTAAACCTTTAAAAAATATAGGGGTAGTATTAGGGATTAGAGTTTTTGTAACACTGAATTTCTAGTTTCAGAGAAAAAGAAAAAATGTAAATTTATCTTTTTTATTTTTCTTAGAATTCTGTACTTAGATATTATGAACTAATGAAAAAACCTGTAACTTGAATGAAAATGGACACAAATTAATGGTCCAATTATATTTACATTGTAAATCAAACAGCAAAAAAGAAAAAAAATTCTGAAGAAATGAAGATTATTCATTTAAAGCGCATAAAATACTTAAGAAAAATCTATTTTCCTACCAAAATGCACTGATCTACAAAAACAAATCTATTTAGGAGTGGTGAATTAACTACAATGAAATGACATCTTACATGCTGCCAAAAAATTGTAGGAAAAAACGAGATACCATTATTGGAGTATAAATATATTGAGAAAAATCTAGCTTCTTACCTTGTGTTATTTTTAGATAAATTCACAACTTCAACAATTATATTCTGAATATCTTGTGGAAGTAAGTTCAAATTGCCAATCAATCTAACACACACACCATGTTTGTTTAATTCATCTCTGAAATAGAGAAAAACAGAAGTTTCAATCTTTAAAAGCAAGTTTTTGTAATAACTTAATTACAAAAAATTATACCAAAAAGTCTATCTAAATATATTTTAAACTTTTTCATATATTCTTTGTTTTTTAAACATATATTACATAAACTAAATAATTTTTTTATGCTTTTTCCTAGAAGGAAGAAATTTCCTTTTACCTTCTGAAAAACACTTGTCTTATTGATTCTTAACTTATAAAAATCTGTTGTTCTAATCTCATAAAGGAATTTAAAGAAGAAAAAAGTTGTTTTTTGGGGGTAAAACTGGGTATAATTTACGTCTTACTATTTAATAGACAATGATCTTACTTGTACAGGAAGGTGCTTAAAATTTCTTTGCCTGACCAAGAGGAGATCAAAAAATAATTCTGATGTTTGGTAATTAGGTCAGATTTTTAGATGTATGTCTAACCAAGAACATTTCATCACTTTATATCATTAATTCTCTGATTTGTGTACATGACAAACAATGCACAGTATTGAGCAGTACTAAAAAATAAAAATTAATAAGCAAATGTATTGTTTGTACTTACTTTTCTTCTAACAAGCGTTTAGCTCTTTGCCGAGCTAATTCCATAAGGCAGTCAACCTCTTCCTTGGACCTTTTGAAATTGTCAATGCTGAAGGCATACACAGTTACCTCAGAAATTCCAAGATTTAGACACCATTCCAACACCTGAAATTGTAAAGTAGGGTTCTAATTTGCCAAATTTAATTCTTCATAAATCTTCATATAATTATAAGTTGTTTTTAAACTTATTTATATTTTAGTATGGTGTCTTTCAAGCCATTTTTTTGATAGATTTTGAAATAAGTTGTGCCTGAAGCCTCAGATATATTTTCAATTTAATATTGCTAAGGTTTCTGTAATTGCTTTCAAATTCTTGTAATAAAAACCTTTGAGAAAATAAAAAATAAGTTTCGACAGTTGAAGCTACCAGTCAAGTAAATAAAATATAGATAAGAGTTTGAATGTTTTAGAATTTACTCAAAACATGTGACTCATTCAGTGAAGACATCAGTAAAGTCTTTTTTATTAAAAAAAAATCAGTTTATTCCAGTTAGTTATGTTGATTCATAGAAGTGAACAGAAATTTTGTCTAAAATCTTTCCAAAAGAACTTTTCATGGGAAAATCAGTGAACATAATTAATAAGATCTTTAACAAAACTTTTGTTTCACTGCAAGTATATATGTCACTAGGGAACTTCCCAGAAACATTTAATTTTTATATAATTAAATCTATGTTAACAAAGTTATATAAACCTAACAGAGAATATGAATTTTATTTATTAATGTAAGATAAATTATACACTTTATATTTAGTAGGATTATCAAGTTAGGAATTAAATGGGTAAATTTGGAACAAATAACAAAGGTTAATATTCTGCTTGCACACTACAAATGTATTTTATTGCCTGTAAACTCCCTGTTTCTATCATTATACAATGAAACAAAAACTGTCATAGCAAAGTTTAATTAAATCCCAAGTTCTTAACATAATTGAAATTAATAAAATGAAACCAAACAATTCATTTTCAGCCATGAAAGAAAATTATTGATAAAAATTCAGATGATATCTGATATGGCCTGGAAAGGGATATATTTGTTCGAAGTAGCAAAGTGACTGTTGACTACTGTAACTGGCTAGGACAATCTAGCAGGTAACTGTAATGGACTGGTCCTCGTCGTAGTCAATAAGTGAAGACAATAGGCGTAGTCAATAGGCGTCATCCTGTACCTCCACCTCAGTCTGTATTTATGGCTGACACCAGCCAATCATATTACTGTGAGGGGGAACCCAGATGTATGCATATTCATTACATCACCTCCCCCCGAGCTAAATTTTCCCATGAAATTTAGCTTCAATATTTTCTCTTTTTAGGGTCTGGACTTAATCGATTGATTTTTTTCTTAAGTCATTTTTGCCTCAATCCTCCTTGCAGTGGTAGTGTTTGACACATTGGTACCCCTGGCCTTGAGGTCGGGGATACCTCCATTGGCGAATGTTGACTTACTGGAACAGGTATTTCAAATGCATCATACAGGACTCCCATTGGAATCTCTTCAATATTTTCCATGACCTCTGTAGTGTGTCTGGGTCTCAATTGATTCCAATATCTTTTGCACCGAAATCTTTCCCCTTTTATGTCATATATGACCTGTCCAATTCTTTTGGTTATCATTCCTTCTTCCCAATACATTTTTCCAGCCTTAAAGTTCTTGAAAAAACTTTGTCACCTGGCTTATATGCTTTAGTCATCTGGTTTTCTTTTTTAGCAGTTTTCTTCACCGGACTAGGCACAGAGCGTATTTTTCTTGCAAACATTAACTCTGCTGGTGATAACCCTGACGTCGTATTCAGGTTTGGCATGATTCTATATACTGCCAAAAATTTCTGAATACTTCTTTCACTCGTGTTCAAGCCATAGTTTTTCTTCATTCGTTTAAAGGTGTCTACGAATTTTTCCACCTGTCCATTCAATCTTGGGTGATATACTGGCATTGTCATGTGATCAATGGACAATGATGTACAGAATTCCTTGAATTCTCTTCCCATAAACTGCATTCCATTGTCGCTGACTAAAGTTTTAGGGAGTTCAAAGTGACTAAAAATTTCATTAAGTGCATTTATTGTATTTGTTGCAGTCGGATGTCTGCACGTAACAATTTCTGGCCACTTAGTGAAACTGTCCACAATGATCAGGTAATAAGATCCATTTATGGGCCTGCATAGTCAATATGTAATCGAGTCCATGGGACATCTGTCTTTGGCCATGGTTGAATCTTTACCGGTGGATCCCTTGTTGCCAGTTGACATCCTCTGCACTGCTTCACCAAATTTTCTATGTCTTGGTCCATCCTCGGCAAATAAGTATAGCCTCTCATTAGAGATTTCATTCTCAAAATCCCTGGATGGTCAGTGTGAAATTCTTTCAGAATTTTCTTTTGCAGAGTAACCGGCATTACAACTCTATCTGCGTATATTAATACCGGTTTGCAGATTGAAAAAGGTGACACATTAATTTTTTTTTTAGTTTTCTCGTTCAACCAGACTTGCTTTTTCATTTTTTTAATGAAATCATCGTTCACCGTTGCTTTTTTCACATCTTCTAGTGTAACCGGTAGTTCTCTAATAGTGTTGCATAACAGACCCGACAATTCACTTTCGTCCCTTAGCGCCACTATTACTGTTTCTTCCAGTGGTTCCGTATATCTAGGTATCAATCTTGATAACCCATCAGCGTGACCTAGCTTCTTTGAAGGCACATATTCTATTTTGAAATTATAATACAATACACCGCTGTAGTCGATTTACCGTGTGATTTGGTATACCTTTTTTTGAACCAAATATTGTTAACAGAGGTTTGCAGAATAAATTCTCTTCCGTATAGAAACCTGTGAAATCTTTTTACAGCATAAATTATTGCTACTCTCTTTTTCGATTTGACTGTAACTTCGTTCCGCAGGCAGTAATGTTCTCAAGACATGTGCTATTGGCTTTATAGATCCATCCTCAATTTTATGAAGCAATACCGCACCTAGTCCCTCATTACTGGCATCTGCTGCTACAATGATTTTCCTCTTCAGGTCAAAATGTACTAATGATAGATCTGCTAATAGATAGCTTTTTATTTTTTTAAAAGCCTGTTTGCATTCTTTCGACCATATCCACTTTGCGCCCTTTTTCACCAAATTATTTAAAGGAGCTCTTATATCATACATTTTTGGGATATAAACGCTATAGTAAGTTACTAATCCTAAGAAGGCCTGGAGTTTAGCCACATTATCAGGTGCTGGCATATTTTTTATAGCCTCAGCCCTTTCTGGATCTAGTTTTCTTCCTTTACTGTCAATGATCTACCCTAAATATTTTATCTTCTTTAAGAAGAACTTGCATTTTTCAGCACTCAGCTTGAACCCATATTCCTCAATTCTCTGAAATACTGCTTTAATATGTGTTTTGTGTTGGGCCTCGTTTTCACTTTTAATCAAAATATCATCTAAATACGTGATTGTATACTCCATACCAGCCAACATTGTGTCTATTATTTGCTGGAATAGGCTTGGAGCTACCTTCAATTTAAAAGGAAGATGATTTAATTTAAAATTCCCTTTATGCGTGTTTATTGTCAGGTACTTCGAACATTCTTCTCTGACTTTAACCTGAAGGTAAGTCTCTGACAAGTCCAACTTTGAAAACATTCTACCTCCATTTAATTTAGTGAATATATCCTCCGGAGACAGTAGAGGGTACACATGGTCTTTCACACAATCATTTAAGCCTGTCAAAAAGTCAGCACAAACTCTGATTTTTTGGTTTTTCTTTTTTATATATACGGTTGGAGACGCCCAATCTGAGTAATTGACTTTTGAAATTACGCCAATTTCTCCAACCTTTCTAATTCCTCATTTATTGTCTAGTGCCAAATATGGTACTTTTCTTTTTGGTTTAAAGATTGGTTTAACATTTTCTTTCAATTCGAAGTTGACTTCTGTTTTTGTGCACAGACCTAGTCCTTCTGAAAAAACAAGAGAGAATTCGCCTTTCAATCCGTAATAAATCTTTCTGTTTGCTTCGTCTTATAGTTCTCTATGATGTTAACTTTTTTACAGAAAGAATTTACTGGTAATTCCCATAAATTAAGCAATATGATCCAGTCTAAACCAAAGAGGTTAACTGAACCAGGGAGCACATACACTTTCAATTTGTGAATTTTTCCCATGAATGCAATATTACATTTTAATTCACCTCTAAACTTAAGTTTTTTTCCTGACACTCCCCCGGAAATTTTGTCTGTGTTAGTCAATTTTAGATTTTTTTCCATGTTTGCTAGTTTATTACCAAGATATCACTTCCTGAATCGAGTAATAATTTTACGGTCTGCCCATTTATTTTTACATTGAGGTATTTGCTTTGCAAAATTTCGTTTTTAGACAAAACTACGTTCACCTTTCTTTGAGACTTTGCTTTTACTTTTCTCTGTTTTTCCCAACAATGGGAACTACTATATTTGTACATTCCCACAATTAAAAACATATTTTATCCCTAAAGAAACAATCTTTCTTTATATGCTGTCCTCCACACAAACTGCATATAATTTTTCTTTCTTTATTTTGTATCCACTTCTGTTGTCTTACAGTTTGTACTTGCAAAATGCTCTTCTCCTCAATCCGAGTATTATCTTTTTTTATGTTTATAAGTCGCTGACATTCTTCCGTTATTTTTTGTAGTGTAATCTTCGGATCCTGTTCCATGACAGTGAGGATACTTGATCTAATTTCTTTGTCCTTCGGTGTCATTAGACCCTGCACAAAAATTAGACACTTGAACATGTCACTTGACAATTCCTTTAATTTAAACGCCTCACACTGTGTGTTAACCATACCTGCATATGTGACAAAATCATCATCATCTTGTTTTACTATATTTAGATACTTGTATCATGTAGGAAACAGACTCTTATCAAAAATTTTCGATAAAATTTCTACTGTTTCGCTGAATGTAATTTCTTCTGGCTTCTTTGGGAAGATTAAATTCGCGTATTTTGTATTTTCTTCTGTTCCCAACTTCTGCAACAATATAGTCATTTTTTCCTCGTCAGACCATTGTTTGCATCTTTTCATAAATATTGTTTCAAACTTACAAAAATAAGCCGGAAATGTTGAACCACTGTCAGGGTTGTATTTAAATTCAGAGAGTGAATTTGCAATTCCTTCAGTAGAAAAAAATCTAGAACCCGGTTCTTTTGTTGTCCTAGATAATACGTCTTCCCAAAGTGGCTTTATTGTCTTTTGCCTGTTGTTTGGATAACTTTTCAAACCTTTCTTGTTGCTGAATAAATTGTTGTTATTATTGGAATTGTTGCTGTAAAATGGCTTGTAGCACCTTAGTTAATTCCGCAATTTGTTCCATTCCACAAGAAAAAATTTTACTCCAATTTATGGAGACAATAAAATCTCATCTCCAACTGATATGTCCCGGAAAGGGATATATTTTTTCGAAGTAGCAAAGTGGTTCTTGACTACTGTAACCAGCTAGGACAATCTAGCAGGTAAATGTAATGGACTGGTCCTCGTCGCAGTGGTAGGCAATAGGCGAAGACAATAGGCATAGTCAATATGCATCATCCTGTACCTCCACCTCAGTCTGTATTTATGGCCGACACCAGCCAATCATATTACTGTGAGGGGAACCCAGGTGTATGCATATTCATTACACTAAATTCCAACCTCAAACTTATTCACTAAAATACTTAGATCTTCAGAAGAATAGTATAAATATCTACCTTATGAGGTTTTTCATCTACAACAAATGAAATAAATAAACCATAATTGGGAAGATTGTTCACCACAAACAGTTACACAGCAATCTGTATTATTTAGAGAAAATGTTTGAAAATTGAACAAGCCCTCTTATTTGTTGATAGCTGATTCCTAACTCCAAAGCTACTGAAATATGATCATATGAACAAAAAAATAACAAAAAAACTTTGCTCTATATTGACAAAACCATTGTATATGTTAATTTGTACAACTTTGTATTATAGATTTTAAGTTTTACAGGGAGAAATATTATAAAACTTAATTTTTATTGAACTCTTCAATTATGTTATTTTCCATAATTAGACAACAACAACAAAAGCCAAGCAATATAATAAAAAATTTTTACAGAAATCTCTTGCAATATTGTATACTTGAATTATGACTGAAGATATTATGAGAGGAGATGCTGAAAAGTTCTCAGACAGACTAAGAAATTCTTCCAAAATTAAATCTGATGTTTGGTTATTTGGTAACATTTTGGGAAATGGGTCAGTTCAAAGACTTTTCAGCAATTAATCTAAGAAAATCCAATTCTTATTAAAAGAAAGAATATCTCTTACCTCAGCAAGTTTTTCAACTCCCCTCATATGCCCTTGAGAGCGTTCAATGCATTTCTTAGATGCAAAGCGCCTGTTGCCATCCATAATAAAAGCTACATGTTTGGGGATTGGTCCACTCTGTAGAATCTTGCCACATAATCGTTGAAACCATGTTGTAGAATGGTTTTGAGGAAACCATTGGAGATCCATGATATGAACACTGGAAGCAAGTGAAAGATATAAAGTCAGAGAAAGTCATAGTTTATTCCACTATGCTTACAATATTGTACAGAATCAAAGACAGTAACCTACTTGAACAATGTTTTCCCTATTTGACTCAGAGATCCTAAATGATAAAATCCCACTCAATTTTTCACTATAACTGGGCATTGTTACCAGAGTCCAAAACAAAACAGTTCCTTTTCAAACAATTTATTTTCTTAGGACCATTTTTTTTATTGAAACCTTTGAGTTATTAAAACTAGGTCTCTCTCTCTCTCTCTATATCTATATATATATATATATATATATATATCTCTCATAGCAATTAAATTTATGATGTTTAATGATATCAATATATCTTACAAAACAGTTTATGTTTTACTAAAATTTAAAATTTTAAATAGAGTATGACATGAATTTATCTTGAAAAATTTAATTTCATGAATATAAGTTTAAATTTACTAATTACAGTAATATTATAGTTAAACAGACTAAATTGTTGTCAATAGCTACAGCAAATCATGGTCAGGATTCAACAAGCTTTCTGATGTAGTTTCAGTAACTATCAGACTTTATATATGGTGTCATAAATGAAATGGGAACTAGAGTTAAAAAAAATAGTCTGTTAAAATATGAATGTCATTCATAACTGGGGAAAATCTGACCTGAATGTAGGTTATGAATTTAATTTTAAGCAGCACCTACAATAAACAGAAAATACTGGTTTTTAAATTTTAGTACTTTGGTATCAGGCAAAATATTTGGCTATAAAATACATGCATAAAAATCTTTATAAAGGATAGATAACAGGATATTAATAAAATTCCACAAAAGCAAAAAAAAAAAGAAAGTTTAACAGAGTTGAATTTGTTCTTTCTATAAAAGAAATCCACAAGAAGTAACATTAAGATGGTGAGCTATTTTTCTTATTAAAAAATGGAATGCAGAGGAGAGAATATGTGTACATTTAAGTGCTGCCAAGTATGCTAAAAACAAAAGATATATATGAATTTCAATAGATGCAAAAAATGCAACACCTCTTAATACCAGTAAAATTCTACTTGAAAATTTCATACAGCTAAATACGTGTTCACTTTTGATATTTTGTAATTTGATGATTTTTTTTGAAACAACCTAATTAAACCAATGACTTTTAACCATTTTAAGTTAAAGTACTTTTGTTTTTGAAAATTTAAATCTATTTATTCCAGCAGAAAAGCCCAAGTAATGAAAATTGAAACCAAATTATTATAAATCTTAGGATTATTATTCTATATGCATAAAAGCAAATTTTATTAAAAAACTTGAAATAAGTTCCACATTACACAGTCACATTGATGTTTACAAAAGTTTCTTTGTTCATATTTAAAGAGCTTTTAACCAAATAAAAATAAATCTGTCAGTTGATGTTGTGACAACTGCAATATTAGTGCATATTTTTAAAAGTTGAAAATGTGTTGATAGTATTAACTGTAAACTGCCAATTTTAAAGCCACAATAAAATAAAATGTATTAATTTAAACAGAATTCAAGCTTAGTATTAAGTTGATTGGAAAAGTTCCTATCTTTCACACAATATTAGAGAAATTTTAAATGTGTATTTGAAGCTTATTTTTATTAATTGTGCAATCAATTCACTGTGTTATTCAAAACATAATTACTACTTATGAAAAATTAATATTTTTAAACATAATTATTAGTTATGAAAAATTAATATTTTTATGAGAATTTAAAACAATGAAAATCATAATTAGATCCAGGACAAACTTCAAAATCTCAACCTAAAAGGAAACCATGATACTTGGGGAGGGAATGTTTTATGCCTGGTGAAATTCAAAAAGAATTATTTATTATAAGTTCTTAGAAATTAGACAAACTGTTACTGTACAATATTGCAGTGAGCAATTGGGTAGTTTGAATGACACATTGAAAGAGATACAATAATAGTGAAAATGTTTTAATTATCAAAATTTGAAAATAAATAACTGATTACTCATTTTCAATGATCTTTGCAACTAAAAGAAAAATAAATAATTACTAATATTCATAATATTAATATATTATCATAGACAAACATAATATATTGTGTAGTACTTTTTTCTTACTGCTTCCATCAACTATTACTGAACTTAATTACCTGTTACCATCTATGATAAATAAAGTACAGGAATTAAAACACATTGCTAATAATAGTGTTTCCTTTAATGAATAGCTATAAAAATATTGATAACTGTTCTCTATATCTCGAAGAAAAATATGGTAACATTTTTGTAACACTAGTTATGTTCTATGAAATATGTATCCCAGTGAAAATAAAATTGCAAGAGTGTGAAAGATGAGGCCAATTTTGATCTGGATACCATATGTGGGGGGCTAAGGAATAATAAATATCCTGATAGAATTTTCAAAGTCTTCAGCAATCTTGTGATAATACTTATACCAATGCACCATCAATGTTTGAATTTTAGAAGACAACACATGCTGTGATAAGGTTCAGTGTGGTAAAAGAGTCCAGTGCAAGCAGGTGTCACAGGATCCTTTTATTTAATTAAAGTCATTTGTAAAGAATCAGATCGCTGGCCTTTAAGAGGCTGGATGGTCATTTCAGAGAATTATTATACATATTAATCATGACATGCCAATGGTATTTTGATGTTGACAACAGTGGTCAAACGAATGTTCTTATATGCATAGATGGATGGTTATGTAATACAGATACTCAATACATTGTAAGGACAACACTAGCAGACTACATACTGTCCATGACACAACTTGGAGCAAATATAACCAAAAGAGTGTCAACATGGAATCATTTCATAAATTTATGAAGGACTATAAATATGTTCTGTATAAAAATGCTACAAAGTGTTCATATTACCTCTGTGAGGCAGCAATAGTAGTTGGAGTACCTGTTTCTACTACTAGAGAAATAGTGTTATTTACTGCCATGATAGCAGATTTGGCAATATCCATTTTAAGAGCCACAAAGGATTTGACAGAAGGAGGAATTAGAAGGAAACTAGTAACTCTTGTTAACAGGTGTATTTTCTCAAAAAATGAGGATACCCAGAGGGGATAATGTGCTAACAATTCAGGGTCCAGCGCCATAGTTTCTTTGCTTTGACATATCCTAGTAGGTAAATGGTGTTTAACCTATAGGAATACTTATCATTGTTCAGTGTAAAGTTGTATTTTTCAACAACAGCCATGAACTACTTGAGATTGCGATCATGGTCAGTTTTGCCATGGCTGCATACTGTTATGTTGTCAATGCGGTTTCTCATTGGTTATTCAGGTCTATTTCTACCTGGTGATAGGTACTTTTGAGAAAAAGTGCTAAAACTTTTGTATTTGGCAATCTCATCAATGTGGGTCAGCAGATAAGCATCCAACTGTTTAAATTGGTTTATAGTTAACGAGTAGTTGTTTTATGTTATTTATAGAAGATGTTATCAAAATTGTACTCTCTTTCGGAATTTACTTTCTTTGATTATTCCTTCCCTTAGCATTCTGGATATTTCCAATTGAATAAATCTCTTCAGAAGAATATCTCCTAGATTTGATGGCTACTAGTTTACAGTCTAGTTAAATTATTGAAGAGGGGGGGGTCCAGTTCGAGACACCTAAAATGGAGTTTAACAGTGGAGTAGTGGTTGAAAATGTCATGACCCAGTATAGTATGCAACATAGGTCCAGCATTACTATTGTTGAAGTACTCTATTTTATTTGTAGTTTATCCAAGCAATATCACAGAATTTATGAAGATAATAAAATGTTTGCCATAGTTATTTTACTATAACAATGTGATTGAGATTTCTGAGTGTCCTTTATCAATTAAAGTATTGATATTTACCATATAAATTTTATCCTTCAAGATAACCTTTGAAAAGCATTTAGGAGACGTAATTGATAATATATTGACCATTAGCATCACCTGTGCTGCTTAACTGTGAGAAGAAATGGACTGGCAAACCTTTGAAAAATGACATTTTTTTTACGCTTGTGGCATATTGACTTTTGCACAAGACACGATGAATGGGCATGAGAACTGAAGTAACATTTATGCTGAGTCACAGCAGCAGTAACAGGTTGTTCGAAAGGCTGAGAGAAGCGTTCTAGAACTGTATGAATACGAGGGAGAGTTTTGAGCATAGGAGGTGGTGAAGCAGAAATGTTAGAGACAAAGTACTCTGAGTAGATAAAAAATTACAAATCTGTGGGAGTCCTGAGATAGGAGTAGATGAGCTACTGAGTAATAAGATAGCCTGATCATAAGGTCTAAAATTTTATTTTAAAGTAGCCTTTGTCTTTTTGGGGGAAACAATATTCTGTTAATAAAAAACGTCTCTTATAAATTTGTCCTAGGCTTGCTCCACTGTCAATGCCTTAAACTCACAGTCCCAGCTTAGTGTCATGGCCTGTAGGTAATGGATTAAATTTTCACCTGGTTGCTGTCATCTAGTGATGAGTAGATGACGAGCAAAAACTGAGTTTTTTTTCTTAAAGAAACTTTCCTTCTAGAATGCCAACAACAGTTTCATAGTCCTTGCAAGAAGAAATAGTTGTATAAATCCATGTGAAGACATGGTGAAATAATAATAATTTTTAGTCCCTGATATTCTCATTGATGAAGCCTTTCAGGATGAGAGAAAGCTGTTGAATAAAGTTTTGTTTTCAAGTGCTACCAACTATCAGTAGTATCCGAGTCAGATATATCTCGGTCAAAGTATCCAGGATCCAGATACTTGTTCATAATTGCTTTGAATAAAAATGGACAAACTTTTAATGAAGCTTTATTCAAAACATTTCAGCTACATATATGTGAGGTTCAATCATCACTTTTATAGTAGAGTAGCTTGAAGAGCAGACAACTCTAGTTGTCCATGTATATTTGTCCATGATACATAGGTTCAAATCGTGGTATTATGGTATGATGTGCCATGTTGGTTCTTTAGTGTTTGTGGAAGGAACACATTACCATGTTCATTCTGCTCTACTGCCATTCCTGTAACAGGAAGGCAAAATGCCTATTCTACCAGGAAAATACCTGTGCTACTCAGCCTAACCTGTACGATGTTTGACTACATTCTGGCCAGCACAATTGTGAGACGTGCCCCCCTATTGAACCAAGTTGAGTGACACCTAACTTCTTCAGTTAAACTCCCTGCTGTATTGTGTCAAGCTACAAGAGTCAGAGAACAATGTATTGCAGGATAGTATTTGCTATCTCTATCATTGTATACATGTGAGTGTACAGGCTGGTGTTAACATCCAAGACAAAGTGTTTTAATATGGGTTCGGAGTACTGTTGAGATATGCCTTATTTTGAAACACATGCAAATATTGATTTGTACATGTAATCACTTATTGTAATCATTTTGTAATCTGGAGTAAATTAAAATATATATTCAGAGTGTTGCAATTTTATTTTTTATCAATATGTGTGTATGATATATGTATGTATGTATAGCTAGGTTATACTGTATACTTGTGTTACCATTTACATTCATTTTAGACAAAATGTATGGTAAACTGAATAGTTCTCTAAATCTATACAGACATTACACTGTAAATATTGATTCTATCAAGTGCAACATTTAATTCTTAAATAAAAACGAAAAACAATTTTTAGCACGGAAACCTTTTAGAATTTATTTTAAGCTATATTTTTTACAAACACCAATATTCCTTAGAGGTTTTGTTGACACATTTTCTTTTATAAAAAATGCTTTTATATTTAAAAAAATAAAGAGAATATTTAGTTATAACATTCATTTTACTTAATTATATATAGAAAAGATGAATACACAGCCAGATAATCACTTACATTTTGCTTTGTATACTGAAATATACATTCAAACAACAGAATCCTAGCAATTTAATACAAATTAATAAAAGATCATTATATTAATGAATCATAATCATTTAGAAACTAAGAATAATTACTCAAAATTAAATTACACTTTGATCATTAAGAAATTATCTCAGGATTCAGTGTTGGAATGTAACCACTTTGCAAAAAGTAAAACTTTTCAGCATTAATATTTTCCAACCATAGAAAACAAGTGTTAATAGATATCTATCTATCAAAGAATATGCCTATTGCAATTGTATATTTTTTATTTGTAACTTTTTACAGTCCACAATTACACTTACTTCTCCCTCCCCCAGAAAAATTAATACCACCACATAAATACCAATAAGTATTACAAATTGGAATTTTTACCATTTACATATGTGCAATTGGCAAAAACAAGCAAATAACCAGCTTTAAAATAACAGAACAGCCTTAAAAAATTAAATAGCAATTTTTACCTCTCATGGTCTTACACAGACCCCATCATACGTATATATGTGTGTATGAGAAAAAATTATTCAGCAAACAAAAATAGAAAAACAGTCTGTACATTGACAGCACAACAAACAAGAAATATTCACTACACAATCCAACATTGAATACAGCGACCAAATGCGTACATATGTGAGCAACAACACATTTATGTGAATATATGCCCAGTCCCACACTGTTCACATATGTTTATGTTTGTATGAACTCCAGTGAGTGAGTGAGTGTGCATGTGTATGTGTCTGCGTACATCAATGAATGTATGTGCGTGTATGTATGTTTGTGTAAGTATGAGTGGCGTCCTGATGACAATTTTTCCTCCCACTTCCATAAAAACACTGATATATGAAACCATATAGAAATTCAAAAATTTAAAAATTAATCAGTTTGTCTGATGATTGCAAGTAGCATGAAACCCAGGGCCACAAACTCACATCAATCTAACTAAATATGTTAGGTCTATCACTGGTATTGAGCGTTTTCCAATAAGTATCGCGCGTATATATAAAAAATTGCACACATATATATATATATATATATATATATAAAAACAATGAAAAAAGCATCCAATTCATTTTCTTAGTATTTCCTACTTCTAATATATTAAGTACTGAATTAATGTGACTTTGTGTTTTTTACCAGTCTGGTTAAAGTATTAAGTTCCTTGAATGAGAAAATAATTTGTCATTATGAATACAATTTAAAATTTCATCAGTATAAATAATAAAAAAAATGAACATAACATCAGATTGTAAAGGTTTAAAAGTAAAAAATAGAGTGATGCTGATACAAATTGTTTCTTCTTATTGCTTTCTTACATTTCTCTCTGTCTCTCTCTCTCTCTCTCTATATATATATATATATATATATAAAAAGGACAAATTCTGTCTGAGGTAATACTTAATGAAGTGTGATAAGTTGTCCTATAAATGGTTTGTGTTAGCTAAACTTTGACTCATTTTCTTAAATGGAAGCAAAAGTATTTCTTATTTGAAAAGAATTTTAAAACTGTTGCATGTTTTTTAATGTAACCACTGAAATAAAAAAATATCAAATCATATATAACAATAAATAGTGACATTTTTCTGTTTGTAACAATTGCTAGGTAATTATTAGCAACCGGATTTCACTCTTATATGATTAATCAGAAAATCTGCCATTACAGTAACACAAGGCATGCTCACTGCCACTTAAAGTGGCCAAGCATTGTGCTACTATACCAAAATTTTAAAAATGAAAAATTATATCTCTCTCATATATATGACATTATTGAATGTTTGTCCTTCACAGGCATTTTAATGCAAAATTCTGGAGTCAGTCAATCAGACAAATCTACTGAATTGAACTTTTGTTGATTTATTAAATAGACAGATAGATACTAATATGTAAATATTTATAAATAAAAAAAATGAAAGTTTCATAGTATATGAGAATTTTTTTGCAGGCAATAGCAAATGTTAACATAAAATAATCACTCATCTTTAAAGGTAATCATTTCACTTAATTAAAAAGTATATAAACATATGGAGCTACAATGGTTGTTCACATATTTTTACTTTTTATTTGTATACATTTATAGTATATATAATAACAATTATAATTCAACCTAATGAATTACAAATGGTCCCTCAATATTTTCTCACTTTTTGCCAACATTAAATATTTATAGCCATTATAAATTATTTCTATTTTTGTTTTCTAATATTTGCTTCTTGATAACTTTGAAAAGATTTCTGAGTTCTTTTATTTTTAATACAGACTTTAAATTAAATAAAAAATATTTTAGAATAATTCTGTCAAATCAGGCTTTTAGGTGGTGGTATAATAACCTAGTATTAAGTGTTATATAATGTAGGGGTAAGGATTTTGTGTCAAATTTTACCATAATGGAATGGTAAAAAAAAATTTACTCAAAGCAAGACAAGGTGTGATCTTTGATCATTTTGCCCCAAGCAAGGCAATAATGTCACCAAAAAACAAGGGGTTACTGTGAGTAAAAGAGAATGAGAAAACTTTAGAAGGTACCAGAATCCCAATTCTAAACAGGAAACAAATGATAAACCTTAACTCCTGTTCAAAAGATAGGAAAGGAGTGTGAACCAGGTGATAGTTAATTAATACTAACAAGTACATCATATATTTATTAAATCATCAAAATATCAATGGACAATAACTTAAAGCCAAATAATTAGTTATCAAATATTATGTGTTGTTGTCATCATCCCAGTGACAAAGACACATATAATCAACACTGAAAAATTTTGTCATATTCAAAATTTTAATGGTAAGAAACAAACCAATTTATTTTCTTTTATATACTATATAAGTATTTTCTAATAAAATACTCCATTATGAAAAAATTTGTTACTTTAGAAATAACCAATCAGCTTTCAAGAAGCTATTTTGGTTGAGTACAATTTTTTTCTTTTGGCAGTCAGTACACTAATGTGTCTACAATACCAAAACGAAGTATATTTTTACATAGCAATGCAATCGTTATTCCAGTTGACAATCAATCAATAAGAATGTCAATGTACAATCTCAATATATATGCCTAAATCAATAGGTGTGTATCATAACTATTGTTTAGCTAAATGCTCACAGAACTCTACATTTATAATCCAGCATTTTTTTCATATGAAAAGCACAAATGGATAAGTAGAAAATTTGTTAGAAAAAAACAAAAAAAAAAAAAAAAACAAAGCTTGATTTCATTACTTACATGATACTGAAAATGTTTGGAGTAATCAAGCAATCTAACAACTGGGTTACATACCATTTAGTAAATTCTGGATGAAAAGCAATAATTTAAAAAATAATAATAATTTCATAAATGTATGAAGATACATCAATAAGACCACAACCTGATCTCAACCCTTGTCAATACACTTTATTCAGTGAATATTGATTATATCAGTTGAAAATTATACAGTGAAAATTACCAGATAGCCATGAAATGAATGATGATTGAAGTTTTTTAATCAAATAAGCTTGCACATTACCTTCTAATAAGAAATAGAAATCTCAATGACTAACCAAATGCAACAAAAATTAACTGCTTACAGTCAAATGTTCAAGTAAATTATATCAGTACAGCTTGTAAGTTTATAGCTTATTTATCATGTTTTAATAATACTTGGCAAAGATAAGATTAACTCAGCTTTCATAGTTTATGATGATGAATCAAGTGATTGAAAAGGAAATTGAGATATTTGAATCTGTAAAATTACAAAGTGCAAATTATGATCAATGCACCAGATGGCATTTAGCTATTGTATTGAGAGTGATAGTACCAGCTTCACACTGAAAAAAAAAACCCAAAACAAAGAAAGAAGTTATGTTTAGGAAGATCTATATTAAAATAGTAACCTAGAGTGTGAACCAGGTGATAGTTAATTAATACTAACAAGTACATCATATATTTATTACATCATCATATTTTCCTTAAATTTCTATGAGCTTAAACCAATGTTCCAGAAGTTTTTGAATTTCATCTGGCTTCAACAAGTTATCAATGAAATTTTGAATATCAAAGGCATCTTTAATTTTTTTTACCAAGTCTGGTTAATATGCCAAGTGAGAAATAATTTTTCTATCCCAAATCCATTATATTTTCGTTGTTCTTTTTTTTTCTCAGATGGAAGGGGGAGGGATAAACAAAGCAATGTCTGAACAAAGGTTGTGATGCAGCAGTATGGTTTTCTGGCTTCCTTGCCCTTTGTATAGTTTTTCTTTCTATTGCAGTTTGAAAGTGATAGCTTTGCAGTAGCAATAAAATAGTATGCCTTTCATAACCCACTAAATGCAGAGTAATAGTTTTGAGTAATCAATGCAAATGGTTTTCATATACCACAAAAAGCTGAGCAATCAATACAAATGCCTTTTATATCCTATGAAATAGTAACTAATAGTTTTGAGCAATCAATACTATGTTCAGTATGAAAACATTTGATGTAATATATATATATATATATATATATATGTATGTATGTATGCATGCACATATAAAGATATAATATATTCATATATTAATACAAGCTGATCCATAATATTCATGCTTTTTTTTCTATCACTAGAAATATTGCATATATACATGTGTATGACATACACATTTATAATTTTATATAATGAATCATAATAAGAGCACGCCCATATATGAATTGTCTCAAACAGATGCAGATGATATGCAATTTAAAGTGCTGTTGCCAAGCTATTAATAAAAGGGGATGTTTTAATTACAAAGAAGAAACAGACCATCCTTATGAGTGACTGAATGAGTTATTGCTTTAGTTGTATAAATGCAGTCATTATTAGGATTGACTTTCGTCAGTAACCTGTCCAATTTTTGACAGATCACAATGAATGCAACACTTAGCATTGTACAGCAGCCATTAGAAGCTGTTGAACCTGATAATACAAATGCAATAGTTAGGAATATGTAGAAAGTGTGATCTATGGCCACAATCCTAAAGTATTAAATTCAGCTGAAAATCTTGAGTGATTCATCAGGTGGTAAAGGTAAGAACAGAATAATTGCCAAACTTTCATTTTATTTATTTAGTTTAGCACATTTGTGGGATACTTAGTGAGGAGGAAACTTATGCCACTAAGTGTATAAAGAATTTACACTGAAAAATTGTTATGTCTTAATTTAAATCCTATTTTAAATAATACATGAGGCTGCACAATTGGAAAAGCTGGACATTTCTATTATATATTGATTAATACAAACTATTGTTCTTGTATTGGTTGTTATTGTCACAATGTTTCAGCCTCCAACCGTTTTAAGATTTTTGTTGTATTCAGGTGTGTATCCTGGCCATTCCTGAGAGAGTGTCTAATATCCATCCATGAATACATGCAGAGTCTCTGAATAAATGCAGTAGTTCTCTCTCTCACTCTCTTTTAAATTGTATCATATCTCTCTTTAAATACTCTTGTCTCTCTCTCTCTCCACACCCATACATTTCTATTTTTAATCGTTTTTTTTAAATCTTTTTTTTCTTCTAAGTTTTTATGAAAAAATGTAACAGGCACTTTGACACTACTGTGCATGGCAAAGTGGAGTCTTGTAGAGCAGACAAGGAATATCTATGTTTCCAGTCAAGTCGTTCTAGACGTAAGAATTAGGATGTCTGCTTTACCCGAGTCTTACCATGATTTAATCCCACCCCCATACTCCTTTTTAAATATATATATATATTCGCATGAGCAAACAGGTATGTACGTGCAACATTAACACCCTTAAGTATGGCACCCAACTCTGCTACATTATGTGCTGAACATCATTTTCTGGATGCAACCAGCATGAATCTTCCACTACATCTCCACTTAACTCAAGGGACCCTCCATTTGCAAGGGAGCTTGTGTCAACCTATACTTCAAAATTGTGTCTGTCGACACACCATTTACCCCAGAGTGATTCATCTTGTACTCTGGTGATGACATCCATGATCATATTTCCAAGGGGTTGTCAGTCACTTCATCATCTCAACTGGACATAATCACAGTTGCTCTGTGTTTAAAGAAGGCAGTTGCAATAAGGAGACATCCACAAACAGGAAAGTGTCCTATCAATTTTCTGCATAGCAAAAATACTTTTCTGCAAGTCACAATTTCAGGTCCTTTTGGTATTTCACACCCACATTTCCAATAAAGATGTCATGCTAACTCCAGACTTGCAGGCCGAGTACTCAAGCGTTGTTCTCCAATCGTTCCAGGTATTTGCATATTAGACCAAAGTTATGCTGCATACACTATATTTCATTGATGTATATATATCATCATTCTGAAGTGGCCTGTCAAATAGATTCATCTTTTGCCAGCACGGTATCTATAATGGCTTTCATGACAGATGGTGCCACATTAAGTTTAAATCCCATTCTTGTTAGGTAGCATCTCCATCCCTTGTAAATGACTGTTTGAAATGGGGATACAGAGTACAGAGATATTGCAGCCTTTCCTTTGCCATTCTCTCAATTTTTCCACACAGATGTCAGCATGAGCAGTATTCATTTAGTTCCTGGTAATCCAACATGAGGCAAACCTTTCCCTTTTTTTTTGTACCACTGCCATTAATAAGATTAGGCCTCTTGGGGGACCAAGTTCTTACTCAGGATAAGGTATCAACCACTCATTTTCCAACCATGTCTGTAGCTTGCGTTGGCATTTTCTCTTAGCCTGCTTAGACATGGGGTATTCAGATAACTGTTTTTTTAGATACTCTGGTAGGTGTCCATTCAACCACTTCCATGACGCAGTCCAAATCTTGGTGTGTTGGTTG